>VVAS01047179.1:0-10204 GCA_015103295.1 Ptychochromis oligacanthus
GTAGCAAAAAAGCAAGAGGATTATTACAACCTGACAGACTTTATGCAGTTAAAACGGTCCTGCAATGCATGCAGGATTTTTGTCTTTCACTCTTAGAAGTGAAAAACAGCTGTCCTAATTTTTTAAAGCCCAAAGTCATGAGTTAATATGCAATCTACAACTGGAATGAAAGGTGTACAGTGTAGAGGCTCTTACCCCATCATGGACCAAAGCCTTCCAGGAGTGCTCCAACTTCTTAATAAACCTAAATAATACAGCATAATAAAACTGTTTAGTGCAACTTACATAAGTGGGTGATATTGGTGTGAAGTTTTGCTCATGCATTACAATCAAATACTTACATGAAGAGCTGATCTGGCTGCTCTGAGACACATACCTGTAGGATTGGAGAATATCAATGATGCCGATGTAGATCAGTAACCTCTCTCCTTTGCTACTGCGAGCAGGAATGCCGCCCATGCTGCAAAGCCAGAGAAAGAACATACTTCTTCATTCACTGTCATTTCCCGGCCGCAAATTCCACAGCAAACAAAAAATGTCTCAAACATGGGTCTGCTGGTGGTCACACTCACTGATCTTCTGAATCCATAGCTCCCTTCCCTCGAGCCTCCCCCTGGATGGACTCCATGGCTGTACAATACAAACTTTTCTGGGCTTGTGGTCGGCGCTGATCTGGGGTCACTGCACCTTCGGACCCCGTGTTGTCGAATGAACCGCCTCCCCCACGCTCCCTCTCTCGATTGGCCTGGTCCATATTGTGAATGCCCATCAACAGGCTGTAATCCATGATCTTAAAACTCTGCAGGAGCTACATCAAACATACAAGTGCAATGAATCAACTGGGATGAACTGGAGAAACCCCTCATAAATCAAAAGCCACTATAAAACTCAATATGAGTGTAGAATAATAAATGTAACATGCAGATCATTTGTATTATATTTATTTTAAAACATTGCCTCTGTTTCCTTATGAGTTGTAAATGTTAGACCTGTGATGTTTGAGGAAAATATCAAGCCACACAAACAAACCCTTATGTGACTACTGATCTTGAATGAATCTTTAACTGAAAATAACCCTTGAACCTAAAGCTGAAAGATACCCTAAAGTAGCATCCACACAGGAAGCAATGCGCACGTTTTTTTCACTGACACTCGGCCACTAATGGACATCCGAGGGTCCGGATGCCTAGGTAACCCTGTAATGCAGTGATTTCCAAGGTGTGGGCCCTGAGAAGTAATTTCTTAATTCTTATAAGAGTTGTGCATTTTCAGCTTTAACATAACTAAATCCTACAGGATAAACTTATAGGATAAGATGGATTTATGCTATGAGGCTTAATGAACTGACATTCCTTTTTATTTATTTCTATAGGATAAAATCCTTTGGGATTGGTTCAAAAATGAAACTGATTTTTCAATAAAATAATCATTTAGAATCCTAAAGGACTTGTGTTTTGTGATTTAGTTTAAAACTGCCTTCAAATATTTACATTTTAAAAAGAAACTGAAGTAATGAAACAAAAATTACATACGCAGTATTATTCTTCCTTTTCTGACCTATTTTTGATCCTGTATTTGTCTTATATCTCGTCATTAGTTGGAAAGACTTCTGTTCTGTTCTGGAAAGTAAAACTGTTGACGGAGGATCAAGTTCGACAGGTAAATCGGAAGATCAAATGAATCAATGAAAAACACAAAGGAAATGCTTCATTTTCCGCTTGTGTGATGATCATAGTTGGTTGTGACTAAAGGTTCGGCTGGGCCACAAAAGATTTTCACATTTCAAACTGGGCTGTGGCAGTCTGAAGCCACAGCCCAGGAGGGGAAAGCTCTTCTAAAATAGAATTAATAGAATTAATTCTATTTTATATTTTTATGTTATTATTAGATAAATTCCTTATTTTTAGTGTTCTTCCTAATTGTTTTGCATGGAAAAGATAACCTGATTTCCAAAAGACATTCAATTAGGATGACAAATGTCTTTAATATGTCCACCAACTTTAATTTGTTTCTATATTTTACAATTTCAAAACAACAAAAAAATTAAGAAGTAAGAAGTAAGAAATTCTTCCATACAAAGCTCTTCTGATGTTTATCCACAGATATTTGACGATGTGAGGACCGTGAGAGCCATGCTAAAAACCTTCCTAGCTCTTCTTAAGGCGTCAGTTGTGTATTTTTTAACAGTGGGCACAAAACAAGCATAACAAATACAGGGTTTTTCCTGGCTCAAAATGGGCCTTTGGGGAGTGACTATGCACATAATAATGATTGGTCCACAAATAGTTAAGGCAACCAAATAAACACAATTTGTTTATTTGATAAATAAATGTATTTTAAGCTTAAGCTAACCCCACTTAGAAAAAAAAAATCATAGTCCAAATGATTTTTCTTTGGCGGAAGGTTAAAACCTCTTTGGTGGGTGAAAACCCACTAGCTAATGGAACAGGATTCAGTCAATAAAAGGCAAGCAGCTGCTGTAAGTCTGATAAAAACAAAAATTACACAGAACATAGGGGTATTCTGAGCTAACTGCAATGGTAAATGCCACCAGTCTATTCCCATTATTTCAAATGGTATCCTCCCTCAAAGTAAATAAAGTATTAGTTTGCAGTGTCATGCAAGCTTGAGTCATCTCTTCAACACTAGACACTTGTCTGCTGATGATCCTCCCAGTGTGGTGGAGTTCAGCATTAAACAACAACCAACAGTGTCTATCAACAATGACTAGTCGACTCTGGAAAAACTGGAAATTATAGAAGCCCCTGCAAAAAGCAAAGTTTAACAAAGAACCAGAGTATCATATTCAAGACGGTTATTACATGTGCTGCTCGATCTGTCAAACCATCTGCAGACTATCTAATAAAATGTAGAGGCTTTCATTATATGAGAAAACTAACCTCAAATAACTTTGAATCTTAAAAGCCTTTGATATTTCTCCACATCCTTGTGTGATAATAATGAATAAAGTCAAATTCTGATGCTTTTTTTGTATCTTTTATGTAAGGGTGTAACAGTAATGTATTCTGCTGGTGTACTATTTGAACTTGCTCAGGCATTTTCCATACACTTTGCTGCACAGTACTTGAATAACAATCTATAAAAAACACGCATCTCTAGGTGACTCACCAAGCAGTCCCTCTGTATAGTCTTGCACAGGGCATTGAAGTTTTCTGCTTCCAGCAGCAGGCCATCAGGCATGTCCTGGATAAAGTCCAGGTCTTTGTAAATGGGGACAGCCTTTTCTCTCTCCTTAGGGGAGGCTCGTCTCTTGTAGGTGGACCCTTTCAGGTCATATTTGAGGTGCATGGGGATGATTCGCGGCAGAAGATTGTTCATCACAACAATACGGATATTCTTACCCCCTGCCTGAACGCAATACAGTCCATAAAACTTAGGTAGCAGGGTGCGCTTGTTTTGGTTTATATTCTGAAAGGGAACATGGAAAAGAAATTACACTTAAATTAGAAAGAAATTTTTAGAGTTCCCACTCAGTTAAACCTCCTCCCCGCCTGATAATTATAGTTATTGCAATAATCACAAATTCTGAACATACTCCTACTTCCCACTCCATCCAGACTCACCATGAAGTATCCAGGCAGCAGTTTCTGGAGAAACTCTGCCTCTTTGTGTTGGACAGTCTTGATAATAAACTCATCATCACTAGAGACATAGAAGAGGGATCCGCTTGCTCCGGGGTTCGACAACTCAATCAGTGGCTCGTTGCACAGAGAATACTTCAAGACAGAGAGGAATCTGCATTAATATCAAATAAAAAAAACAGTGTTTGTGTTTTTGAGGTCAGACCTACAGGTCAATGACTCTTGACTGCAGAGTTATTTCACTGATTGATTTGAACTACAGAGACAGTGCCAGTGTTTCCAGTACTGACATTAAAAAAAACAGACAGCAGAGAAAGAGTCAAGGGAAAAAATAAGCCAAAAAAGCACTTGGCCAAAGGCTTCTCATTCTGTCTGTGATGGCACAGCTTTATGACCACAGTGCCAACAAATGTGGTAATATTGCAGACAAATGCATCATCGTTTCTGGGGAAAAAATACAGAAGCTACAAGTAAAAAAAAAAATGAGAAAGCCTTCAGCCATCATTCTCCAAAAGGGGATTGTGTTTGCTAAAACCATTGAATATATACAGTATGTACACACTGGCACATTTATAAAGATTGAGAAGGACAGTTGTTGTGAACGTGGCAGCACAGCCTGGTGTAGATACTAACTAGGTAGTCATCTGGCCGAATGCCAAACAGTTCCCTGAAGTAACGAAAGGCGATAGGAGCGTAGGTCTTAAAGCGGAAGTCACTGTAGTGATGAGCAGGGGTCAGGTTACTGCCTTCACTGGAAAGAGTAGGAAACAGGAGAAACAGATACGTCATTAAACTATGCAAAATGGAAAAATAATAATTAACTTTGTGTATTCAAACACAATTCGTATTACAGACCTCGGGAAGAAGATGCTTTCAACAACCACAAAGTCCTGCATGAGAACATCCCTCTCCGCCTTTTGGCTTAAGCTACCAACTGTGTGAGCGATGCCCAACTGGATTGCTCCCTTTAGGGCAGATGACGTGGTCTACAGAGGTCAGAGAGGCAAAGAGAGTAAGCACTGGAACAAACAATATTTTACCCCTGTGACTTCTGCTGTTTCACTCACTATTCTTGGGTTTCCAGCAAGAGGAACTTCCAAACTATTTTTAGAATATAAGCACCAAACATGTGGGCCAACAGACTGCACTATTTCCACCTTGTAACACTCCTGCTCAGTGCTGTGGCTGTCAGCAAATCACTGTTGTCACTGAGCCTGACCCTGCACTTACCTTTTTATAAGTGGTTTCTCCCGTTGTAGTCTCAACGCCCCGGTGTCCAATGGTTTTCTTCATACTTGTCCCTGAAGAGCCGGGCATCTGAGGAGAGAGGCAGGAAACAGTCAAAGAAAAATCAAATACAGTTTGATGTGTCTGTATGCTGATAAACACCGAAAATAAAGAGATAGTTGTTGAGTATGTAAGCTTTAGGCCAGACTGGATAAACATCTTCACATGACAGCCTTAACCCAGCCATCAACAGGCTGAGAAGTTACTGAATTCCCAGGGGAAGATTAAATTGTAAGGAACAGAACTAATTAAAGAGCAGTCAGCCTGATGTTACTATCCCTGATGGAAGCTTTTATATCTACATCTATACTTCCTCTTTTTATTGATATTGCAAGTGTAAATATTCATATTTGGTTCTTAGCCTCTAGAGTTTCTACTGCATAATTATGATTAACTACTACTATTGTTTGTACTTTTAAATATTAGATTTATATAGAGTTTTGAGGAGCACCAATGTGGCTCTCAAAAAGTATAAAAAAACGTGGCTAGTGGGCTTTTTAGGCATTTATTCACTCATTTTTAGGCATTTAGGCATTTTTAGGCATTTATTCATTTATTTATATTTATCACCTGTGTTCAGAGAACCAGCCTCTTACTTCCATGATTAACCTTTGGTGACTGATGCCCCAAGCTGCAAATGCCTGGATGAATGCAGACTTCAATTCTGTAAGCTTGCTCTGCTCTCCTTTCTAGATCAGAGCTGGCAGTAGTTACATTTACATTATTTAGTGCTGGACATAATTCTAAGCCAATTCCTGACATCCTTACCTCTGTGGGGGCCATTTTTCGAATGCTGCTGGTCCCTAAAAACACACAAACAAAAAACAAGTTAAATTCTGATTTACAATATGAGGAATAGCTTGAGAATGTACAACAAAAATTCTATATACAGCAAACAACCTGTACATACCGGTAGTTACTTTGTTTAGACTGTATGAAACCCAACCCATGCAGTCAGTGCAAAGTAAATGCTTGAAATAAATTTGAAGAGTTTGACTTGGAAGCTTTGACCAAGGAAGAATTTGTTAGGGACTGTTTATGAATCCCTGTGCTGGTTAATTAGCCAGGCTATTTCCAGCACTGGCTGATGACTGTAAGACTGATGATGAGCCCAGACCTAAATGTGGCCACAGTTACTAACTGCTGCACCCAATACACCAGCTCTACGTGAACTGGAACTACTTCTCCCATGAGCTAGCTGTTCCACATTCATCTGGTCCCTGAGGATGTGTGTCAACATCACCACCTCCTTTCAAAAAATAGTGCAATTTCTAGCTGTTGCTGTCACAGCCTACTTTACATCTCACAGTAACTTTGCTTTAATAATTTAGAACAATTCTAATATGCTCACATTGTGGGGTGGCTATTTTATTTTTCCTTATTTTCAGTCATATGTATATATGAATTGTTACATGAGTGGATGCGCATATAAAGCACTGCCAAAGTTTCAGATAATGAGGTCTGCGTATGTAAAGGTAATCCCTGTGAGTCAAAAGGTCAGACTGCTCGAAACGCTTGGTTTTTCTACTTTTTGATCTTTATGATGTCAATGAGAGTAGATACATATTTCTAATATGGTCATCCCAGGCATATGCAGCTCTGGCTGTGAGCACAGCAGCTCCACCCACCTGCAGTTCAAACCTTCTGTTTGCGAGAGACAGCCAATCAGAAGAAAGGTGGTTTAAAGGGAGCCTGTTTGTTTCAGACAGAGGATGAACTGAGGGGTTGCATTGAGGCCCAGTATAAGATAAATAAGGATTATTTTGAACAGTGACTCATGCAAAGCTACTCTAGTAGAGTCCAAGAATAAAATATGAAGCAGCAAATTAGCATAACAGGTTCCCTTTAAATTAGACCATTTAGCAAACTTAGTCATCTGAGTAGAGATGAATCAGTCTGATCTGTGGGGCTGATATTCAATTCAGATCTGTGTTATTCAGGGTTCACTTCACCATGTAACAGCAGCAACTAGCAAGACAGCTAATGTAACATGGAGATGGAGGAAGCTAACAGCAAAGGGTCAACACTTTGGAGGGATTTCATGCCTACAACAGCTTCTGTTCGTATGCTTGCAAAAGTTTAATTCACTGCAAACTGACTGTAAAGCTCAGACGAAACAATGCTTTGGCTTCCCTCTCTCTTTAACTATCACTCGTTATGTTTGGTCAGAAAGACATTATATAAGGTAAAAGCTAGAGGGCCATTGGTTCGGTGTAACACTTGTTGGGAAGCTTTTATTAAACCTATAGTAACATAATGTGTTATTGTCAAATATTACTTCACTACACTTGTCTCCAGGCAGACTATAGACGTGCACACATGTGTGAGGCACATTGTCTGATGTTTCCTTACACATAAAAAAAAAAAAAAGATTTCCAGATTCCCTTTTCCTCATCGTGAGGATTATAGCTTATTCATTTATTACTGGTACAAGGATCAGTACTTGGTATTGGTATATAACTGGCCAAATTATTGGTAACGTATTACAACTGGAGAAAGTCAAACCAGGGCATCACTGATGTTTTGCACACTTCTCGAAACTTTATGCCAGCACCAAATAAAGACCTCTGGATTGCTGTTTGTAATTGATAATCAAAGATAAGTCATGAAATCCCAGTGTACAGATGCTGGGTAAGAACAGTGCATAACTGAAATAAAACAAATACAAAGAATGATTTCTTGTGTCCTGTCCTTACATAAACTTGCTGTATACACTTACTACATCGCCCACTCTGCAATCACCTCTAGCCTGTAACCAATGGCAACATCTCCTCCAATACTGCGGTACCATAGGTCAATATATACAAAAAGATTGAGGGCTGAAAAGATTCTACACCTGTAGTAACAACTGTGCGTGTGAAAATTCAGCTTTATACACCCAGCAAATTCAACCCTGGTGATGCAAATAAAATTGACATTTTCAACCCAAGAAAATGCGAAAGTATTTATAATTACGCATACTCACTGAATGCCATGCATCTCTTCTCAGTTAGCAGGGACACACTGCAATCCGCTGGGAAACAATGAGCATCATTCTGCCCACATTCCCTCTCATTATGTAAAGCAACACACTATATCATTGCTACTCATGCAGTTTCTGCTCACACACAGAGAAACACTCACGCACAGCACACCCATGCGAGTACCTCGCTGTAATGCTCTCCTCCAGAACTGAGTCCTGATATCTGCGGAGCAGGACAAGGTCAGCCTAACTGGCTTAACCTAGTACATGAGCAACACTGAACTCAGTTAAAGCAAGAGTGCACAGAAGTACAAGAAAACGGGTTTGAGCTGGTGCTGAACTAAGCTGAATTAAGCAACTTTTTTTGTACTTTTCTTGTAGAATACTGTACATATATAAAAAATTTTGGCACCAATAAAATAAGTTTATGTAGTCTCCCAAAGGACTGTGAGAAAAAAATTTAAATAAGTTTTTCATAGCAGGCGTTCAATTTATTCAAATTTAAAATAAAAATGCAAAATGATTTTTTTTTTTAAATCAAACTGACAAAAATAACAACAACATACACAGACATTGGTTAAATAAGGTAACACCAGCTCGTACTATATTTGGACCAGTAGCGCTTGCATGTGTAGTCACCCCAAAAGGTCCATTTTGAGCCAGTATTACTATTATAATTATCCTTAAAATCCTGGTCTGTTCACTCATGAGGCCGAAGGGTGCTGGAATTCACTTAATGAATAAAGTTCTCCTCAGTATATGAGCAGTGCCGAGGAGGACGATTTTCTGGAGCTCCCATATCTCAATATTACCAGGGGTTTTGTTGGTGTAGTCTTCCATCCCTCTTGACCAATCCAAGAGTACCTATCACGACTGGTACTGCTGCAGTTTTCATTTTCCATATTTCTATTGACATGTCCCACAGTATAGTAGCCTCATCACTTTCAGTTACCACTGATGGTTTGTGTTCATAGTATTTATCTGTGACTTGGATGTTATAATATTTCCATATTGCCTTATTTTATTTATTTATTTATTATAGGCAGTTTAGGCCTGTTATAACAGACTGGAAACGGACTGGATTACATGGTTGGACGGACTGGGACAACGAGTAGGAGAGATCTAAGGGTTGGTAGATTATGTGGTTATTTTTGACTTACTACTCAAAATTCAATAAAGATGTTAAAACCTTGAGTGTTGAAACTTCAGTTTGTTTGGTTTTTTTTGTTTTTATTTTACAATTTTCTGCCATGTTACACACAGAACAGTTTATGGATTAATGAGAAATTATTTAACAGATTAATCCATAATGAAAAAAAAATCATTACTGCAGTTCTAGTTTAATCATTCTGCAATTTTTTAAGAGTCAATATACAACTAGTTAATGACATACATTGTGCAGCAACTCAGGATAGTAATTAGACTAACCCAATTTCCTAACAATACTTTAGCTTGTCAGTAGCAGGCCTCACTACAATAAGCAAACCATCTGTTCCTCTCTGTATACCAAACAAGTCCCTGCCAGCCTTGTTTACATGTAGTCTCCAGCCTGCACAAGGCAATACCATGGGCCATGCACACTCTCTTAAGATCATTTCTGAAATGTCCATAAATATACTGGTTCTTCACCCGCTCTGGAAACAACACCAATAAGGGCTATTACAGAAACCACACTGAGTTACTGTCACTACCGTCTGTGAGCGTGAATGCTGTATCTCGTGTTTGTGCTGTCCCTGGATCTCAGCCATTTGGGAGCCACAGGAGTACTTTAAAGCAACTATTTTTATTCACTGATTCAGACTGGGTAGTTACCAGGAGAAGAGCAACTCCGCTACACACAGGGAAGCTAATAAATGACGCACAACTAAATGGATTAGGAAGATGTATCTTCCCCATCGCCTGCCTTATCTTGGAAAACAAGAAACCTCTGAAAGCACTCGATCTGTCAGCCACCAGTCTGTATCTGTGGGGCCACTGGAACCAGTTCATGAGCAGTACACAGATCTGATATTAGAGCTCCTAAACAAAGGAGGTTAAATAAATTAAGCCTGTTTACTGACTAGATAAGCAAGATAAACTCGTGTTAAAAGAATGCAGAAAATCAATGAGATTGACGTTTGCTTTGATAACACACCACCAAAAGTGTGGAAAATGTTGGGGGTGGTTAATGAAGTCTTTCAGCAAGTGAAACTGAATTTTCTTTTTTATCTTCATCACAAAATACTCAGAGGAAGAGGAAGAGGGATGTAACGGACGAGGAAGAAGAGAGTGAAGCAAAGCAGCTACCGTTAACTTCCCATGGATGCTAGTTTTTTTTTTTTTTTTTTTTTTTTTTTTTTTAAATAATTCCTAT
>VVAS01047183.1:0-10964 GCA_015103295.1 Ptychochromis oligacanthus
TAAAACAGTTTGGTTCATGTGGCCCATCAGGGGGAATCCGCTTCAGTAAAACTCGTAAAAGCACCCACTGCCTGAAAGAGTGGGTCCACAAAAACAGGTCATTGCAGGAAGCTGGCATCAAGGCAGCCATCCTCACTGGAGCTGGCAATGGCATCACTTATATGACACAGGTGTGTTGATATACAGTCTTCACCTATAACCTTTGAGTCATTCACATTCAGTAACTTCTCTATGGACATTTATTTCTGTTACGTGTCTTTACATGCTTTTATTTGCATATTTCTTATAGCATGAACAGGCAGAAACAATCCAGAATTTCCGTCAGGGTATTCTGAACCTCCTCATCTCCACTAGTGTGGCTGAAGAGGGTCTTGACATTCCTGAATGCAATCTGGTGGTGCGCTATGGACTTCTTACAAATGAAATCGCCCAGCAGCAGGCCAGTGGACGTGCACGAGCAAGAGACAGTCAGTATTCAGTGGTTGCTCAGGCAGGAGGACGCGAAGTTCACCGAGAGCGCATTAATGAATATCTGGAGGAGCTGACTGGAAAAGCCATTGCCTGTGTCCAAGCTATGAGCCACCACCAGTTTCGCACAAAGGTGATGGTGCAACACTCTACCCATCTTAACTGCTCTCACTGCTCAGTGCTATTGACATCTTTTCTGTTTGTATTCTTCTTTGTCTCCAGATAACTGAGCTTCAACAAAGGGCAGTCACTTGCAGCAAAATTGAAGAGAGCTGCAAAACAGAGAAGAGGAGTCGCAACACTGCTTCCAGTATCCAGCTGTTATGTCGAAACTGTTTTATGCCTGTGGCTTCCGGCAATGACATAAAACTTACTAACAATGCACAATATGTCAACGTCAACCATGACTTTAAGTGAGTTGAAGTTATTGTGTACAAGTGTTAAACCAAAAGTATATTCAGGCAGAAGTAAACCTTCTTGTTTGTCCTCAGGAAGCACTATGATGCTGGAGAGCAGGTGGTTCTAAAAAGGAGGTTTGAGGACTGGGAGCCTAAGTGTAACATCAGATGTAAAAAGTGCAACAAGGTACAGTGTACTCTCTCTTTAATAGTACTGCATTAAAATAGAACCACAGTTAATGGTCATGTTGGAATCTGAGTGTTATTCTTATGTAAATTCACAGAAATGGGGATATGAGATAAAGTACAAGAAAACTGCCTTACTGCCCAATCTAGCCATTAAGAACTTTGCCCTGGAGACCCCTGGTGGCAGGACAACAGTGAAGAAATGGAAGGATGTGCCTTTCACTGTTGAGGACTTCAGCTTTGAAGAATACTGCCAGGAAAACTTCCCTGACTTCCTTGATTGAGAAACCAATAAGAGAGCTCTGTCTGGGCTTTCTTATGCACTTTACATGTTTTTGTGAATCTAGTTTCATTCAGACAATGCCCATCATCATTGTACAATTGGAGATTTGTATGAACAGACTTCAAAAATTCACCCCACACATGCTATATCGTTGTGTTACTTTGGGCCAGTGAGGGAGCAGTGTATTAAAACCCTTAATGCACCAGTCGTGCTTGTAATAAGCAATTGGTGACGACTTTGTTTATGCCCAATGTCTCAGCTCCTTTGCACGTTTTTGTATCTCAAGCACAGAAACAAAGAAAAAAAAAATGAAGTGCTCTAACATGAACCTTAACCATCATTAACATTTGTCATCTAGACAAGATTAATTTAACAACCTTTTTAAGCTATTTTACAACGTGTTTAGATGTGATACTACAAATGTGTGTATGAAGTATGCATAGTGTACTGATCAGTTGAAATTTATGGCAATGGCAATGTTTTATGGGAGCCTGTTCTTGAAAAATATCATTGTCCACTAAGTTTAAATCCTTTGTTCTGTGTTTGCTGTTAATTATTTTTTAAACTAAATCTAAAGTTGATTAATTTAAATAAATATTCCTCTTGAAATGAAGAGATCATTCATAATTTTGCCTTTACTTACCAGTAGGTGTCAGTATTGGATGGCTAATGTCCACAGCCTATGAAACGCTATGGTTCTCATCTGCCCTCATTACTGCTAACAAATGGTGTGACTAAAGCCAGTATTGAAGCTTTCCATGTGGATTTTCACACTAAAAAATTGGTCCTCTATGTCCTGAGGCTCTGACGTAATAGAAGTGAGTTTGAATACCCAGACGATCTGTCAAGATAAGGCTAAGAATGAATGAATGTGTGACTCTACTCACAGTCAAACTTGACAGACCCTTGAGCAAGGCATTTAATCCCTAACTGCTTCAGTGACGATATCTCATTAGCCACTACAGCAAGATGGTGTGTCCTCTTGATGCATGAATGTAACATGTGTAAAAGAAATAAGTGTACTCTGTACCAAACCAGCTACTGTGTACTTTTTCCAGTCAACGAGCATAAAAAGAAAATAAAAGATACATTTTATATCTCCAGGTAAGAGCATTACATGAAAAGATGGTATCTGAAAATGTGGTCTTCAAAGACTACCTATTTATACATTTTAAACCATAATCTGAATGCTGCTATGAAATGTTTTGACTGCTGCAGATCACCATGCTTCTTCTGCATCACTAGATCAATATCGGGTTATGCATTTCAGCTTTGATCATTTAACATAATATAAACAGGGGAAATGATCTATTATACTTGCAAATTATCATTTAAACACACTGGATTCAAAATACACATTTTGTTGCATAATGTCTTTACTGTTTTTTCAGAACCCTCACATTTTGGCAACTCCCAAAATGCAGATTTAGACAGCTAGTCATACAATTTCATTAAGGTCCAGTGTTTACATACACAAATCAAGCCTAAAGAGCTGAAAAACGTATAGGACAGATTCATTTTTGACCCATAAATTATCTTTGTGTGTTTCTCCACAAGACAAGATTAGGTCAACGTCATGGTGTCACACGCGGAATAATCCTTTCAAATCTGTCAGAGAGCCAGAGTCTGTAGTGCTGCCATGGACATAATCACACTAAAAACAGCCACTGTTCGGTCTCATTCCTGACTCAGATTCAGGCAGGCACAGAAGAGATGTACAGTCAGTATATGATTTACTCTGATCAGGCTCTGGCTCTATAATCAGCACTGATTACTTCCTTTTACTTCCCAGCTCAACACCCCATGCATCTTAATTGCAATTAGGCGTCTTCTGAAATTAAAGCAAGTTGAAGTAGTTGAGCAATGGATGATTACATAGGTATACATACACAGACATCACACACACAAATGCAGTGTAGATTTGTTTGTATGAATTTAGGGGATGCTAATCACAATGGACTCGTTAGTTTCTATGGCAGGCACATCTGAACTTATCTTCATGTTTTGAATGAAGCATTGAGGACTCTCTTTTGAGGGATATTTAAATAAGATTAGAGATATGGAAACTCAGGCTGTATTGGAGCTAAACTGTAATGTGAAATTTAATCAGAAAAGTTCAGCAACAGAAATTGCTTATTTTGACATCTGATTGCGTTTCTCCTTTTTCCAACAATATTTAATGTTTCTATGATATTGAGATTTGCAACAGTTTTGTCATACATGATCGTAAATTAAATATATTAGGATCTTTGACAAAACAAATAGTGTGCAAATATATAATTTACACTTTGTGTGCCCATTTTTTTTTTCTACGTGTATGCTTTATTCCCCATGTAGCTGTGTGAGCCAGGTGACTTCTGTAACATCCAACAACATTTTCTGAGTAAAAAAAAAAAAACGCACCTTTTGGTCTGAGGACCCAATTTTTTCACCGTTCAAATAACGATTAATTTAGGGAGAAAATCATAGGACTAATAAATAAAAAAATAACATGTTGGAGATGTACAGTTTTCTTATTTTTTTCTTTTCTTTTTTTCCACAATTACTTTTAAGGACAGCCAAATATGAATCCTGAGTGTCTCCTTTAGTTTGTCAGACGATCCGTTTTACCTAATTAGCAAACCTGTAATGGAAGCTAGGTGACCTGGCGACCTCTGCTTATTACACAAGGACTACTACAGGAGAAACTAGCCAGCTGACTGGACCTTTTTAGGAAATGAAAAATCTATGCCTGTAGACAATTCAGCTACGAAGCACATTCGGCAAAATGAATGCTACTGCAAACTGTGACGCACAGTTCTATTCCTATCTTCTGATTCAGCTGCACCTGGTAAGTGTTTTTAAAATAGCCTAATTACGAAATTGCAGTTATCTTTTTTTACAACCACAAAATGGGCTGTTTTACATTTAACGTTAAACAGCTTGTTGGTATTACTTGCATTACTGACCTTGTTCTTTCCGCTATGCTGCCTTGATAAAGTTGGGCGCACGCTCTCAGCACAGATGAATAGCCTATCAGGGGAGGATAAACTTATAGTTGCTCTGTACTCTGTAAGCATTTTGAGTACAAAAGGCCCATCTGCTTAAAGTTCATAGCTTAAGTTCTCTATCCTTTTCTTTTTGTGCGCAATAGCAAAATGTGTTTTTCTGGAGACCCCTCCTCCCCCATTGCACTTCACTGAACTTTATACTTCTTGCAATTAGGGATGCTGTCTGTATTATATGTAGTGTTTTATATGGAGATAGTTACCATGCATTCTGCCTTCTACCAATTAATTTTTAAGGCTATACTTCAGTCTGTGCATAAACTTCTTGTGGTCTGCAAAAACTCTTATAGGAGTGGACTTCAGAGTCCATCACCGGGTCAATTTTCTGGCTGCAGACTGAAGTCACACCTTTTAGGCCAGTGCCAAACTGGTCTCAACAAGCAATACACTTGTGAAGTCAACAGTTCGGCACAGTATTGTTTTCTGCCTCTGTATATGTCACACATACTCACTTCAAGACTCACACACAGGACAAAGACAGACACAGATATCTCCTATGGTAAAGTGAACTGGTCACCAGGATGGGCTTTTCCTCTGGGGCCTGTCTACTTGTCAGCCAGCTACTGTTGCCGCTGGAGAGCTTGCTGTGTTGCTTGTCGACCTTCTTGTAGAGGTGATAGGACTTCACTGCCCATATTCTCATGGCAACAGTAACGGCTCAGGTTACCTTCAGTGACAAGCTAGGCCATGACATTTGCAATGTGTATGTATTTTGTCTGTGCCTTATTTGTAGTTCATGTAAATATATTGCAGTCCATTTTGTTTGGATTCTTTGGGGTTTGGAAGGAGTGTGGTTGTTAAATTTTATACAGAGCCACCATATCTTCACATTCATTTTTTTTTTTAACACCCAGATGCTTCTCTATATGGCAACATGAAAGCAATTATAGTATGCAAAGGGTGCGTCTTTGTTGTTGCATTTATTCTTTAATTGAGGATGAAGCTCTCTGAAGTGGACTGAAACTCTAGCGCCCATGCAGGAGCCACAACTTAACCAGCCTATTTCATGCTTTATTATGGAGCAGATAAAAGAGGTGCTTGTCTTTACTGTCTGCCACTTTGTGCCTGGGCTTTTGTCTGCTCCTTGCTGTCTCATTCTTTTCTTCTGCTTTCCTCACGACAGAACTGCCTGGTTGATAATTAGAACCTCAAGGATGAACTCCCAATAAGTGCTTCATCAGGACCTTTGATGCCCCTAAACCCTGCAGATGGTTCAGCTGTTTTACTGGCAAAAGAATTCACTCCTAAAAAGTCAAGACAAGCACAGCTGCCTTTTAGTCCATAAAACAGAATAGCAAAGCAGCACATGTATTTGAGAGTTCTGAAGTATTATATAATTGCACATATCTGTATGTAGATATACCGATACATTTAGACCAAAATAAATGTGTCGTTCTGCCCTCCTTCCTGTGTCTCTGCTATTGACTGCAATTTGTGTTTCACTAATCCTCGTTATTAATCCATGTTGAGTCGCTTTCACTCATTCAGGCTGGTGAGGATTATTGCGGATTCGTATGAAAGCCCACTGTTTTTTTTATTTACTCCTGTCTATTCTGATCATTGGAGGATGATTGAGTGTGGTCCTATTTCAATGTGAACAAGAATGTATGTATTTTGGGGAGATGAAGGATGGGAGGGTTAACTTAATATTTTAATCTGAATGCCTTTAACTATAACTAAATCATGGTAAAACATTGGATTAAATATTAAATTAGTCTAGTGAGAAAATAATTGAGTATTAGTTAATTGTTGAAATATTTAAAAATTAAAAAAGAAAAACAATCAGAGACCTACTTTTTGCATTTTTAATATTTTCTTGGTTGACCCCTATGTTTGGCCTGTGTAATATATTTTTGGGCTTTAAGTCAGACAAAAACAAGGGTTGCTTTGGCCTTTAACAAACTGTGTATTTTTCACCATTTTCTTAATCTTTATAAGTAAATAGTTTCAGTTAATCAAGGGAACATCATATTGTATAATAATGAATACCAACTGTGACTTACAGCCTTACTTTCTATCATGCCATTAATTTATCTAGTTAAAAAGCAATCAGCTTCTAAAATATTTAACTTTTTTCCCCATGTTCGTGTTGTCTGTTTTTGTCATTTCAGATTCAACACATTCTGCTTTTAGATTGATGGTTTTACAACACATGGCAACTTGACAATACTTCAGGTATTTCAGTGGTTCATTCATTTCTAAAAAAATATTTCATAAATTGATCATCTAAATTGGTTGTTGCAGATAAAACCCTGTTTCTCATTGTAGTTGCTTGCTGTATGAGGCCTAAATGCATAGATACACACACAAACACACACAGATAAGTGAAAAGAGCATTCAAAACATTTAACTAAACCAGGCTATCCAAAGTTGGTGCTTGATTATGCCATGAAAACATCTTTAGGTATGAAGCTGCCAGGGGTCACATAGGCAATGAGAAAACTAAACTAAGTAAACTATGCATATGAAAGAAAGAGTGAAAATGTGAAATAATATAGAGAGACCAATTAAGAAAAAAAGAGCTATATGAATACCTGCGTAGCGTGTAGAAAAGTAGGGGTTGAATTAGTCAGGAGTAACAGCAGCATATGTCCTCGAGGAGAAAAACTGACATATGAAAGTGGAGTCGTTCATCATATGTAACCTTGCCAAGACACAGGACAGGCTCTGATGGGAACAATATGATGTGAACTGAATGAGACAAGAAAACACGCTTATGGGGGTGGCTTATGAACACCGTTCCAGTCTCCAAGTAGCCCAATCAAAGCTAAAGAAAAGCCTTGTTTCTGTGTGCCTTTATAGCCAGAAATAAATACAGGGCTCATGAAGCATAAAAAGATTTCTACAGATTTACGAGGCTCTGGCAAAGTGAGGTATTGATCCCTTTCCTCCATCTGAGACAGCCAAAGGAGAGAGGATACTTCTGCAAATCTTAGAATGGTTTATTTTGATTTTTTTTTTCCTTTGGAAAAGACTGTTCTTGTTTCCAGAGTGACTTACTGTAACTGGCGGGTAAGATACTAGAATTACTGAAAGGGCAGAAGCAGAAGTTAAACTGAGCAATGTAAAGAATTGTTCAGTTTTCAGTACTGTAAACGTAAGAAGCTGTTTTTTCTGCCTTTGTCCAAAGTCACAGTTATTTTAAAGAAATTTGTTACAAATTTTTAACAATAAATCTGCCACTTTTGTCTTTGTTAACTGTTGTAAAGAACAGAACAGAAAAGGTGACAGATTTAGCAACATTAACTACTATTAATATGTAAATCAAACCAGTCACAGACGTAGATGTAAAATGTGTTCTGAAGAAGGTTAGCCATTGGTATCATCATCATTAACATCACCATCATCATCACCAACGACAACAGCAGCAACAAGAGCAAAATAATAAATAGAGCCATTGATCATGTCATGGTCATGGGCTGCAGCTTTGCCTAATAGAGGCACTACATTAAGTGGTAGCGAGTTTTGACAGATCCAATTAGAATGAGTTCCACACCTCTGCCCTGCCCTCAAAGCAACCCTGACACAAGAAGCTATATGGCAGCATGGCATCCACAGTGCTACAGTCTGGCCACAGTCTCACTGGTCTCTAATATTCCTTATGGTTAACACACGAAACTACATAAGAAGATCAATAGCGATTAGCAACATCATGCAAGCATTGATTGTTTTAGTTTTTCTTGGCTTTCACTATCACAGTAATCACAAACAGTATGAATGAATGTAGTACCATGTTTTTTTCTGATAATGGAAAATAAATTTTCCATGCTGAATGCTTTTCATGCTGGCACCACACCCCCGTTTCCCCACATCCCTCAAAATGTCTATTCCTGTCTTTGGTGAAGCCGCTTTTCTCTCTTCTGTCCACAAATGTCCAAATGATAGGTTTTGTGTCTAAGGAGAAGAGGGAGTCATGCTTCACAAGATGAAGCACAGTAAAACATCTGATTCCTGCCAAGGAGAGGAAACAAAGCAGGCTCATTTTTGCAAAGTCTATTCTTTTGTCCTCATCTAAGGCCTGCTTCCTTTGTGTACCCTTCACTCTGCCTTCAGCCGCTGTCCTCCCTCTCATTTATTTCAGAGAAACAACGCACTTGTCAATCTTTTCTCTTTCAATAGCTAATGGTCTATCTATCCTTCTCTGCCCAACAGTCAAGCCAATTAATTCGATCAAGCTTTTGAAAGTCATTTTCAGTCGCAGCAGGGGGGCAGTGCCAGACTGACAGCGCTGACTCAATATATCTATTGTTAAGAGAAGAGCAACACTGAGTAAACCGAGGTAAATTAGCCTGAATGGATCCTGAAGTCATTTTATATATGTACCGTTCAATTATGTTTTTGTGTGCATCATTTCCCTGTTATTTGTACTCATACAATACAGTACAATGTGTGCACATGGATGTGTACTTTTGAGTCACATTCAGAGTATAACATGTGCTTAGACTGGCATGAATCATTATGTCTTGTCAGTGGGAATACTAGTGGAAAACACATGAGACCATGAGAAATTATATTTTCAGCCTGTATGGCCTTGACATCGAGGTGATCTGTGTAGAGGGCAAGTTGTGTGTTTTCACATGTCATACCACGCCTCTATTCCTTACATTTTTTTTCCAGTAGAAATAGATCATGCCCTCTGGAAATGCTTTCCACTCTTCAGTATTGAGTCAGCCAGTACATGCTGTCTAAACAGCTTTTTTTTTTTTACTTTCTTGATAAGAAACCTCAGAGAAAAATGTAACTTCTGTTCCAAGTGCATTGAAAGATGACGAGTTGTTCAAATACTATTGAATGGGAATTGTGAGTGAATATATTTTTTTCTTTTTTGCTGATGTGAGCTATAAAACCCGTCATGCAGGCCTTTGATGTAGCTCTCCATTGTCTTGCAGAGCTGCAGGAAATTGAAAACGAAGATCAGGAGAGTGTTAGTGAAGGGGAGAAGAGGAGGAGGACAGGATTGACGTGTAGCCCGTCAGGGTTTTCTGGGACACAGCACACGGAAATGAACTAGCCTTGCATGACCTCACTCTCCAAGTGTGAGGATGCACAGGGCAGAAAAGCAAGAACATTTGTTTTAGAGAACACAAGAGATCAAATAAGTGATTATATTTATTCACTAAAAACACTCAGGGCACAAATCCAGTTTAATATTTCTGTAACATCCTTTCCAGCCCACGCATCCTCTTACTACTCCATCCAAAGCTCTATTTTATTTCAGGGAAAACACTAAACCTTTGAGAACTACACAAAATGCACTCGCTCAGCCTTAAAAGAGCATCTGTCCCTCGAGTGTTAAGAGTAAAATTTTAATGCAACCAAAATTTGATTTGCAACTTTTTGTGGCTTGGAAAAGAGAGAGAGGTTTTCTTCTCTCTGGCTGTCATTTTCTTCACTGTAAGTGCTTTCTGTATGTCTGTCAATGAAAAGTGCTGATAAATTATAATGACAGTATGAAGTCTGTTCAGGTTGGCATGTACAAAGTGATTTTAGGCAAGGTTAAAAGTCCATTTCCTATCTTTTATGAGTCCTGGAAAGTGAAAATAGCATTTTATTTCAAAGCTGCCATTGTAGTCCAAAACTGGGTGCAAGAAGCATGAGGTAGATACACAGAGCAAAGATAAGACTATATTCATACATACACACATGCACACACCATGGGGTGATTGCAAAACAAGATACAAGTGGAAACAAGGCACAGGTGGAGACAATCAAACATAGCTGAAACTAATGAGGGTGGGGCAGAAAATCACAAAGGAGGGAAAGGAACAAAAGCAGGAAGTAATAACAAAAAGACACGTGAGAAAAACCATCAAAAAGAAACGTGAAAACACTGAAACATGGAAACTAACACTAAACATGATGACACAGATGGCATGGGAAATGGAGAAACATGAAGCACAAAGTGGGGCACAATGAAACCATTTCAGTTTGTGGCTGTTTTCAGATTGTTTAAATGTAGAACAAGGGGTAAATGCTCACAGAGGACAATGAAAACACTGTTATATCAAAATGACTAGCAATAAAGGAAGACTGTTATTTTTCCCCCTTCGCTATTCTGCTCAGGTGTTGTAGAAGGAGGTGGGAAGTGGGATGTGCAACGTGGCAGGTCAGACCTGGGAAAGTGGGTTTGCTCTGGCGGGAAATGGCTATTTACGTAGCTGGAAATGGAGTGGGCCTTTCTGACATTTTCATAGCCCTGCAGGCATGAGTAACCTTCAGCGCAAAACAGAACGATTAGAGAAACGGGAGGGGGAGATGGAAAGGGAGACGCAGAGTGTGAGGCAGGGCAGAAATCAGGGGAAGTGATTGCATGGGAGAGTTAAAAATGATTGGAAACTGAGTTTGGTAGAAGGGAGCAGGCAAGGGAAATAAATATGGACAGAATGTATTTGGAGGTCATGGAAAGGTGTGAAAGGAGAACAGAGAAATTGACAGGTAGAAAATAAAGAGAAAGCTGGAGAGTAATACTAGACATGGTTAAGAAAATACTTACAAAAAGATGCAATGTTGTATACTGAACTTTATTCTTGTAGATTAGTTGTAACAGCTTTACACTTTGTTGCACCTTTTAAACATAACTAA
>VVAS01047190.1:0-10129 GCA_015103295.1 Ptychochromis oligacanthus
AAAACAAAATTAAATTCTTGAACATAAAGACATGCTGAGTTTGAATGAAGCAGCTCTTGGCTGGTTTAAGTAAGGCACTTTCAACTGCAGCACAACCCTCTGTTTATAAAAAAGGGAAATAAAAAAATGGCACCAAAATCTTACAGCAACTCCACTGTAATATACTACTGTACAAAGCTGCAGCAAACCTTTATTGAACTGAGTTACATGGTTACATTCTTTTGCAATCTGGTCACATTAGTACACAGTCTGTGTTTCATACCCACTCCGAACGCTTTATCACTCCATATTTGCTGCTATCGCTGGTGCATCTGCTGCCTCTGTCTGTGTCTGCCCTGCTGGTGGTGTGCCTATTGGTCTGCCAGTGTTTACATTCACAGTGAAGCTCGCTGTGGTTGTTAGTGTGGCTCTGCAGCTGGAAGTAGGTCTGATTATCAGCCTCCAGGATTTTCTGAGGCTTACCGCTGTCCTTATGAATACCTCTGGGGACATCTCCCTTCCGAGCTCTGTACTTGTTTCCATCATTATTGGTGTACTGCTGACACTGGTTCTTCTGACATGCCAGCTTGGCATTAGTGAGATCAGTGATGGGTAGAGGTTGGTTGTGGTTCCCTTTAGCTACTAGAAGAGGTTTTACGGCGATGTTGTACCGTGGCGGAGCTGCTGGTGCATTCCAAGAAGAAGGGTAAAAGCTGTATCCTTCCTCACTCAATCTTGCCTCATTAAGAGCTCCTTGTCCTCTTGCCAGCCTGTACTGCTCTTCATCGGGGAGCTTGGCCTTGCGGGAGCGTATTATGTCACACATGGCACCTATGCCCAGATGAAGCATCTCCCATATATTGAGTGCCAGACAGAGCACGGAGACTGTGTACATGATGAGGAGAAAGATTGTCTTCTCCGTTGGCCGCGACACAAAGCAGTCCACTCTATGAGGACAGGGCAGGTCTGAGCATACGTAGGTGGCAGGTACAGAAAATCCATAGAGGGCATACTGACCACAGAGGAAAGCAACCTCCAGCAAGGAGCGCACCAAGAGCTGGAAGACATAAAGGCGCATCAATCCGTCCTCTTTGATACGATGACGTCCATCATGGCGAATCTTGACTTTTACTTGTCTGTCACTGCTACCTCCTTTTGCTGCTTCACCACCATCACTCTCCACCTCTGCCATTTCATAGATCATTGGGTCTTCCTCATTGTCATCTTCCGCCTCTTCAATGCCCCTGTGCTGCTTTCTTCCTGCAAGATAGTGCTTCTTGGGTTTCCTTTGGGCGAATCCATTCACTCCCCCACTTTCTCCCTGCTCCTCTGCCCGAGCAATTTTGTTGACAGCGTAGCCCAGGTACATGAGTGAAGGCGTGGCCACCAGGATAATTTGGAAGACCCAAAAGCGGACGTGTGAGAGTGGAGCGAAGGCGTCGTAGCAGACGTTCTCACAGCCTGGCTGCGCTGAGTTGCAGACAAACTTACTCTGTTCATCGTAGTAGATGGACTCTCCTCCTACGGCTGTAAGCACAATGCGGAAAACAATGAGGACAGTGAGCCAGATCTTGCCCACAAATGTAGAATGGTTGTGGATTTCTTCCAGCAGGCGAGTCAGAAAACTCCAGCTCATGGTAGTGGTGGGGAAACTACAGCAAGAGGCAACATACACCTCCTCTTACTCCCTGTGGAGTGAACAGAAAGCTTTGAGTCATGCATACAAACTTAAAGGCAAATATTCACACTGATACTCAGTTCTTTCTCTCATTAAACACTGAGGTAGATATGTCATCTCTACAACTAATGAATTCTGAAGGGCAACTAATGAATTCAGAGACAACAGAAGAAACTAAGGGTTTACTCCCACTAGGAATGGTTGCTTCTACCATAAGCAAACATGACTGCCTCCACTCCCCTGCTGGCCTGCGCTCCAGTTTGTCTCCTTTGCTCCCCATATTTTACTCTTTAACCTTTCTCCCTGTCTTTTTTATATCCCAAACTAAAAGGAACATCACAACTCCTACCTCTCTCACTCGGGTTTTTGGGACTGGCGGCACACTGTCCTCTCACATGGCTTAAAGATTTATCTGTTATTTAACATGTCATTTTTCATTGGTGCTGCACAGAGGCAACTTAAGCTGAGGAGGTGTTCGGGTTAGAGATTACACCATACTGTGCACAAGTCCACCTAAATCGCACCTGAGCCCACCTCTTCTTAATCCCACTAGTCAAATAATATACTTATCACCTAGTGTGAGAACGCCATAAACCAGTTTATTATGCTGAGCTAGTTTGGCAAAATCACACAAAAAAACAAACTAAGTATAACTAGAATTGCTAAGAAAATTAAACACTGGTGAATACTATATGTCACACTTTTGCCTGAATCAAGCCAAATTCCCCATAATCTTTACTGCATTTTAGCTTTTCTCTTCTACGTGAAAACATACAGTCTACCACAGTGCCACTGACAAAATACAACCACAATATGTGCATTAAAGATGAAATGTACCACAACAAAATTCACATAACTCAATGCTGCAGATCCACCTGAAGGGAAAAATCATATTCTGAGAAACAGAACTTGACATATACGCTCCTGACATGCCCTCCAGGCTTACAAATGTACACAACTAACACACTTGCCAAAGACCTCCTTACAGTGAAATATTATTTTCCATTTAAAGACAAACAGAAGTTCAGCACAGAACTCTTCTTGCCAGAGTCTGATAAAGCAAAGAGGGGAAAAAAGTGATTTCTTAGCCTGTCGAATTTTGTGTATCTCTCAATTTGTCTCTCTTTTCCTGACACACAGAATGAATAGTCCAGTTTTTATTCTACAAATAAAGACGTCACAGAATTTTCTACTGTATTCACTAAGTGTTTTATTTAGCTCCATTTGTTTGCACTGAAGGGTACGAGCACTTAGCTCTTCTGCAGGATGCACACCTACCTCCAAACACAGTTCACTGATTTGAAATGAATCACAGCAAAGCACTTTGTCTTTCCTATACATGGTTATCAAATAGTGTATTTCTTCACAATAACAACACTTTTATCCTTCTACTTTTAATAGCTGTGCCCTGCAGCTCATGTCCAAACACATCCTTGGTATTAGTACACAAAGGGAAGAATAATGAAGACGATGGAATTCCTAACCATAATTGCCATTGTTAACTGAATTCTCCTGATAGGCATTTTACTTTACATTAATACTATGTCTAATCATCCAGATGTTCCATGAACTAGAAATATCATCTGGTTTAAGTAATGAAAACTTCCTTTTTCTTGAGAAAAGGTACCTCAAAAAGTTAAAAACAGCCATTTAACATAATCTTTTTTTTAAATTTCATTTTAATAAATTACCAGTACCAATTATTAGTATGAAGTATATTTATTAGTCTATTATACTGATGGATGTACTTCACATTAGAGCCCGACTGATATATCCAGTCACAAAATAGTATTAGCGGACCAGAAATGCTACCAGTATTTCTGGTACGCTAATACTATTTTAGCTGGCACATATGTTGTCCGATATGCAAACCTTGCTATTAAAATACAGAACATAATGCAGAAAAAGATTCTTGTGGTAATTTAGAAATGGTGTTCTCACCTAGTTTGTCTAGCTAACCAGCTCCATTGTTTACAATACTCTCAGCAATGTCTGCAGCACATGTAGCAGACTTTGCATCACAGCTGAGCAGTAGGTGTTGCTGAGTCAAGCAGAGCATTCACAGTAAGTTGCGAACTAGACTTTGAAATACATTGCCAGAAATGGATAAAAACATTGACTTATCAATTTCTTAATTCTACTTCCTCGAAATTGGTATTGGCATAAGATCTGAAAATTCAGTACGTGCTCTAACCATTTATCCCCAATGTGACAACAATTTACACTTAAAAATGTAACTTAAGTAAAGCCATTCATTGATTTCCAATAACACTATGCAACACACTTCAAACTTTGCTTTTGTGACCAGGACAATTTTGTGTAACTACAAATATAATTACACAAAAGCACAAAGGTGAAAAGCAAAGCTTGAAAAGAATAATATATATTTTCTCTGTCTTTGAAGCACAAGCACTCAGGATATAACACTTAATACACAGGAACAAAAAAAATATTTTTGTTACATAGTGTAATGGAAACATTTTATCATACTAATCTAAGATTAAGGGCCAAATTTACTAAGTGGTGTAAATTAATGTGACACCACAATTGCAAAAATGTGCCGATGGGTGTGGAAAGTTTTACAGGTGATCTAAGAACAATGCGCTAATTTTTAAACAAGGACACAGTCAGTTCATTTCAGTAGTGACCAGCATTCTACCAAGGGTCAAAAATAAGCTGACCTAATGAATGAGTGTGAGGAAGCAAGTAATGTACTAACAAAAATATTACAGTGTGAGCACAGGATTTATGTATGTGTTTGTCTATGAAAACAGTGTGGCAGTTGAGATAAAAGAGAGGCAGCTGAAGGAGAATCAATATGTTTTTGATACAAGGGCCAACTCTTCTGTTAGAAATCGCTGGGACTCTGTGTGGTCCTGAAGTCTGAGACTCAGGTGCAGCACATGATTTATCCAGAGGAGAGCTGCTTTATTACAAACTATTCCTCCGTATAAACCTTGAATCTGTGTGTAACAGCTGTACGATGTGTAGAAGAACAAGAAGCATTATTTACCATCAGATCCCGAGCTGTTCGTGTGTTAATAAAGATACTGTTTCTGTGCCATGTGCCATGTGAAAATGCACGCATCACTCTTGTTTATTCTGCAGGTTGCGTGAGGCTGTAGGTACTTAGTATTAAAGTCAACATTACATATTGTAACACTAAGATATTAATATAGATAGCTGCATTATGACAGACACACCAAGATGGTATGTAACAGCTAGAGACAGAGAAGGGGAAAAAAAGAGAGAAAAAAAAAGACATGTTCCAAGTTAAGTTCAGTTTAGTTCAGTTCAGCTCTGTTACATTAAAATAGCAGTATTACTGAGGACCAGAAATATGTGGAGCTCAGCTCTAAATATCCAGGGTGAGGACTCAGTGAAGAGTTGCAGGACGGAGTCAAAGTTTTGGCACTGTGCTCACAGCTTTGAGCCATTCAGGTTCGCCAATTACGCACTAGTTCTGATAACGTCTCCCCTTTAAAAAAAAACCCAGCGGCAAGTAGCACAACCACATAAGGCACAAAATAAGCCATGTCTTTTATTTGTGTTAAATTTAGTCCAATTTACAGTAAACTGTGTGCCACAAACCTTGGTAAATTCTGTTTGTGTGAGTTATTTAAATATTTTCCTCCCAAAATCTTGCGATCTGAAAGGGAAACTCTTACAAATACAAATCGAACGAAGCCAGCCGCAAAAATACCTGTCCAAGCCTTTCAGTTGCAAAATTAACACTGTGCACCTCTTAGGAAATGCCAACAGTACCCTTTAATGCCAATAAAAGGTTTTGCTGGCTGACACATGTATTTCGAATGCTATTTCAAAACCAGTGCAGTGTAAGCTTTTTAACATCCTTCAAGAGTTGAATGCATCTTTACTATCATATCTCTATCTACAGAGCACTGGCAGCACATAAAACAAAGCCCAAAAAATGAAACTGCTCTGTACAACTGGAATTAGTGTACAAAATCTGCATTATTTTATGAGTTGAATACACAACAAAATCTTTTTTTTTTTCATTTCAAATTAGTTTTATTTATATAGCGCCAGTTCACGACAACGGCTGTTTCAAGGTGCTTTCTGTTGTGAAGTAAAGAGCCTACAATATTAGATAGAAAACCCCATCGATCAGATGAACCCCTGTGAGCAAGCACTTGCTGACAGGGGGCAGGAAGAACTCCGTCTTAACAGGAAGAACCAGAACCAGGCCCAGAGAGGGGAATCCATCTGTCTCAAACAGAAGGAGGTGAGGGTAAAGAGAAGAAAAGGAGAGGAGCACTTTTCTTCAATTGTACACTAGACTACTGCATACTCTACCTACAGTAATTCTAAAAAACCTCTAAGCTGAAGACACCCATCTGTGAAAGTAAAGTTTTAAAGGTCTAGACTTCTGTGGGGAAGTCTGAACATGTGATGTGTGTTTGATTTTAGAGGCTTTCTTAGAATAGTTTGTATTCAAACAATCTAGCTCCTCTGCTGCTTCATGTAATTACTTGCACTTGATAGTCATTTACCAAGAGGAGACAGAGCCTGGGGAAAACTGAGGCGATAAAGGAACACGACTGAGGTTGGGCTGGGACTGTTGATATATGAAATAAATTATTTTACCATACTGATTAGACCATAAATTTAAAAAAAACAAAACAAAAAAAAACAGAGGTTCTCCTTATTTTTCAGAAGGAAACACTTCAACAAACCAGATTAAAATGTGACATAATACACACTGCATATTACACAAGTGCAAATGCAGGTCTCCACACACAGACCCATATATACTGATTCCATGCCGGGAAAAATTTTCCTACTAACGCTATGTAATAATAAACATACTGACACACTGTCACACTGAGTCAGTGTGACACATACAAAAAACAAAACACACACACACACAAAAATAAATAAATAAAACTGTCCAGATGCTGCTAACACAAGAGTTAATATTCTTCCATCCTAATGTCTCCCTCCATGAAGAAAAGAAGTTGTGAATGTCTCATTAAGAGTCACGTGCCCTCTGAAACTGCACATCTGGCCATGTTGTGTAATGTACCATTTGGAGGCCCAGTAGCACAGTACCACCACCACCCAAACACGAACCTTCCTGATGGCCAGAAACTGGGATAATCCTTCACATTGCTCATTTGAAAAGCATACTGCAAATAAAGTGTAAATCAAATTTAACTGAGACATAAAATCATGAATTTTTGGGGATAATAACCCAATGTAACTAGTGAAGGTACACACCTCACTTAAGCATAACAAGACACAGATACTGTAGGTCTAACCGATCCTCTTGACTGAAAGCAAATAATGAAGCAAAAATAATCAAAAAGTCTAATTGAAGCTTGCGGCACTTCAGGTAAATGTTTAGATGAGAAGTATCATTGTATTTTGCACATAACACATGTTTTTTTTCCTGCACAGTAGCAAGCACTCAAGCAAAATAGACATTTTTATCTATCAAACGGTCTGAATTAGCAGGGACACCACTGATTTCTGTCAAATAGGGTAACACAGACTTATTGCCTCTTTTGTATATAGACTGATTGTGCTTACTTCCATCACAGCCCTACTCTAAACAAGGAAAAATCCTGGCAATTTACTACCTGGGTCTTTATATGTAAGCATCATTTCTACTGGTCTTGATAAAAATGTACTCACCAAAACTGACACCTCTAAGGAGCATACTTGGGGAAGCAAAACAAGTAGTCAGGTGATCAGCAATCCTCCAATTCTGCAATATTCATTTCAAAGCAAAAACAGAGGCGTATTCTCCACACGCAAACAAACGTGTGAAGGAACATCTGTTTAGATAATTACCTTTCTGTGATTATGGCCAGATTTTTGTGATAAACACGCCATCCACATTTGTTAAACACATATGCACCAAACCAGAGCCTGCTGTCAACACTTTTTTACTTCTATAAAATCTCTTAATTCTATGGTACGAGGAACAGAAAATAAACCTCACAGTTAAGTCTTCACGTAAAGCTGCCTTGTCTGAAAATGTACAGCTCCACACCCCTGGTTACTTATAGTGCCACACTGAAAGCTTTCTCCAGATGTCTCCCAGCCTCAGACCAGCCACCTCCTGCTTCCTACAGAGCTAGTAAAAAAGAACTGGGTTTGTACATGCCTATCTAAGTAGGCTTCAAGCTGTGGATGTGAAGGTTAGTGGTTTCCTTCAAAGCTGTAAAAGTGATGCTCTAACCAAAATCTAACTTTGAGCATGAAACAGTCACCAGCTATTAACTTAAAAGGGAACTGTTAAAAGTTTGTAGATTGCTGAGACTGCTCTTATTTTTGGAGGGTGTTTTTGGTCGATGAGATACACACTACATACACAGTAGAAAGCTGAATTATAGGAGAGAAAGCATGCATCCCATGCTCCCTGGTTGGTCTCAAACCAGGCATTATCTTAAATGCAACTAACAATCCCCTTGCCCTGGCAAGGACAGAAGAAGAAACAATTGCTTCCATGTTGTGTCCCAGAGCCAATCAGTCAACAACAAACAGGAATTCAGAACAACAAAGAAGCTAGAGGCAGGTTTGTCAGGACAATGCATGAACACTAATGAGGACAGAATAAAAACGAAGAAAACAATGACAACAGCCAGCAGAAAAAACGTGTCTGACCTAACTTATCTTAATAAAATAATGAATACATAACGGTCCCAGGGAAAACAACTACAAGTATAGTTCAACTAAACCTCACCTTCAGCATTCCTTATCTCTGTAACTTGTGTTTAAGATATGAAGCCCACTGGGTATTTCAGGGTCACTTTGTGAGCCATCCACTCAAAGATGTCAAAACACTCACGATGACGCAACATGAGGAACACAATTTGATCCAGACACGAGCCTCTAGCATAAAGAGTTAGTTTGTCTATTTGCGAAAAGTCAATACAGGCACTCTGTGATTGTATAACACTATAATAATCCTGCTACAGATCTGGAAATACCCTGTATAGCAAGAGTAACAACCTTTCAGTGATAAACCTTTCATTTTAGATTCATATTTTACTACGTTATTTTCTGTACAGGGGGTTTCATACTTATAAAAAAGAGATTTGGATTTCCACTGAAAGAAAATCCGCAGCACTGTGATAAAAAAATATTTCAACAACTTTTTTTATAAGTGGGGCTTGATGTACTCATGTAAAATAAAACTTTGCGTATCAAATGTCCAAAAATACCATATATAAGTAAAATAACATAGAATCTTTGTCTTAACTATATGCTGACCATTTGTGGTTACATGTGTATTCACCCCCCCAACGGCCCATTTTAAGTCAGAAAAAAACATGCTATCAATACATACACTATTCCCTACTTTGTGCCCTTTCAGTATATTTAAAAGTGAGGGGACAACGTAGGGCTCTATTTTCAAACAAGATCAAGGATGAAATAATACAGCTTATATCAATAAAGTTTGACATTGCATTACATAATCAATTTCTTTAGTAAAGTCATGCCAGTGTATGTGCACTGCACAAAAACCTGACCACATTCACTCATTCTTTATTTCTCTTGGAGGCATGTCCAAAAATAAATAATACTCCTAAGCTTAAAAATATACTTTACATTAAGGTTGCAATTGCATGTTTATTTATCTGAAGAAACGATCAAGAAATCACCTCAGGATCAACAGCTGCTGTTCTGCAAATCTCAGGAAAAAAAGCTTGACCAGTGAAATTGCTTTTCTTGTAAAAATAATAATAAAATATATAAAATGGCTTTTACTTTTCTGAAAACTATAATGACTCCCAAATAAGAAACCAACCACTTGAAAAAAAAAGACACTTTTAATTTTGGTCACAGTCTGTTTTAGTAACAGTGCTTGTAGCGTCTCAAATGTTGCTTTGACTTACAAATGATTTTTAGTTCATGTCACCCAGACGTCAGACAAAACATGGCAGATTCTAGGATTTTAACATTTATCTTGACCGAGTGATAGAAACAGCCTTACAGCACACGATCAAATGAATTCAAAAAGCCACTCTGTATATTGAGATGAATCTTGTTACCTCCTTGTTTTATCCTTTGATTCCTTTCTACCCTTCGTGTTAACCCAACCAGAATTCAGAGAGATTTCAAACCCCATGTGCCTGCAAAAATAAACAGAGATAATATAATATGACATCTGTTTTTATAGTTAAAAGGAAAGCTGACAGATTTGCAGTGATTTTAAAACACATTTTGAAATGTTTGTGTTCATATTTTAACTCATAAAACTCTGTATTGCCTCTAATTTGACAATCAAATTATCTTTGCACTAAAAAAAAAAGGGCATTGCAATTAAAACTGTCAACTTTAGACCGGCACAGTATTATCTTCCAGTGACTAATCATCTCTTTACCACTTACTGCTGAAGACTAATGTGCAAAAAAAAAACAAAAAAAAAAAAAAAGGCAAAACACCCAAGGAAAAAAAAAATGATGAAGTATTATGAGACTTATATTGAACAAAAAGCAA
>VVAS01047194.1:0-11820 GCA_015103295.1 Ptychochromis oligacanthus
AGAAACACACTGAGGACTTAAATACACACAGGAGGTCATCAAGGGAATGGAACACAGCAGGGGAAAACAAGACACAGGTGAACAGAATCAAACTAACGAGACAAGGGGAAGTAAAATAGAATACAAGCCACTAGAGACAGCAGAGTACCAAAATAAAACAGGAAATAAAAGAACAGAGGAACAGCTAACATAGAGACCTAACACAGTGAACTGACAAAGAGGGAGAAAGACACGGGGATCACAGGGGAGGCAGGAATAAATAAGGAACCTACTATTAAACCAACAGATAACCAAAAACAAAAGGTAATACAAACCAAGGACAAAACACTGATATATAATAACTATAAGGAAAGCCAGAAACTATAAACAAAGGAAGACAACGAAACTCAAAGCCTTGGGTTCCACACCCAGGGACCATGACAATTGTGTCTTTTGTCCTGTCTCCCTCTCCTCTCTTCTGTTTCTCCTCAGCCCCAACCAGTCATGGCAGATGGCTGCCCCTCCCTGAGCCTGGTTCTGCCGGAGGTTTCTTCCTGTTAAAAGGGAGTTTTTCCTTCCCACTGTCGCCAAGTGCTTGCTCATAGGGGGTCGTCTGATTGTTGGGGGTTTCTGTCCAATATTTTAGGGACTTTACCCTAACATATAAAGCGCCATGAGGCGACTGTTGTTGTGATTTGGCGCTATATAAATAAAATTGAATTGAATTGAATTGAATTGAATTACATCTCAAGAACTTCGAGTCTCCAAAATCCTCTGGCACCAATCTGACTGAGCACCCATGGAAACATTCCTGATTTACAGAGTGCCCACTACGGCTCTGCTGCCAGGTAACTTCTCAGTTAACCCTGGATTTTCTGAATCATGAAGGTGGTTCACTTCTTACTGGGATATATCACCATGGTGACTTTTGCTTCAGACCTAACCTGTTCTGGACCAGGTGAGGTTTGATTGGCCTACTGACCAATCAGTTCTCCAGCAAATAGCGTCACCATTCCTGGAAGATCTCTCAGACCTCTGCGCTGGTCTAAAATTTTTGAGTAGCATCTGAAGTCTTTGTCCCCAGTGAGCATCAATAATAAGTATTGCAACTAAGTGGAAGAAAATGGATTGATGGATGGATGGAACTTTTTACAATAATTTTATTGTTTGATAAGCATTAATTTATGGGCCTAAAACAGGACACCTACACTACTAGCTGTCCTTGAATCAAATTTTCATGTAGACTAATGTTTGAATTCTGTTTTTATATTTATTCTTTAAACATTGATTTAAAGAAATACTCAGTTATAATTCATCAGATTCTCCCGTGTGTAATGATAGAGTTGTGATATTGATAAGTCTGTTAAATTACACAGTCAGCGTTTTTGCTGGCTTTCATTCCTGACTTCAAATATGCTAAACTTAATAATATAGTAGATTTTGTCCAGTCTTACTGACAGCACTTAAAGCACACACATTCTTACGATACTTTTCCTCTCACACACACTCATACCGCTGCTTTGTCTGCAGCAGCTGTGTTACTTTCACACTATATTATTTGTTTAACCTCTTCATATTTAAAGTTTTATCTTCATTTGTTAAATCAGCCGCTCTGCAGCCAATACACTTATCCATAATTGTGATTAGTCAAATGCTGCTAATGCCACCCCTTTCATGTGAACCCGCAGGGGAAACCCAGAGTTAACTCAGTGAGTTGGTAACTAGCTTCATGTGACCGTTTATCCTGACAGGATATGTTAGGGTAAATGAATCCAGATAACAGAAAGATACCCTAGGTGTGCTGAACTCGCTTTGTATTTCAGGGCCCAGGTGCTGATTTGGCACCCTCGAGGGAGACATGCGCAATATTTAGTTTTAATGTTGTGGCTGATTGTTTACAGCATACCATTAAATACTTTATAACTACGAGTGTATCACCTCCAAATTAATTTAGCCCTGAAGATGTTATAGCTCTGAGGTTTGGTTTATGAGTTTTGATCTTGTGTTAACATTTGTAATATCTGTAGTCATCCCAGTCTGTCCTGTGTTTCCTTGTCTGCTGTACTGTTTATGTCTCATTAGTAATTTCCTGTTTTATTTTGTTAATAACAAACACTGTATGCACTCATTCTCTCCCCTTCTCATTCCAAATAAAAAAATAATCCTAGAAGCAATTATCACAACCATATCAGGCATAAGACCTGCTTTTTCAGCACCAGATTTAGCACAATTTCCAGTAAATTGCATGCTGCAAACCTTAGTAGATCACATTTGTGTGATCATTTAAATATTCTCCTTCTAAAAGGGAAACTCTTATAAATACATATGCCATAAGGCCAGCCACAAAAATACCAGTCCACAACTTTCAGTCACAAAACTGACACCCCGTTTCTTTAGTAAATCCAGTGCAAAGCCTTGTTTGTAACATCAAAAGAAGGCTTTTCGCGGCCACGGACCGTTAGTAAATCTGCTGCTATATGTTCCTTTTTCTTTGCAGTTTCAACATAGCGGACATCCAGTGTCACACTGTTAAGGAGATGTGTATAAGGTCAGGCCCCGCCATACTGTATATTAAAAACCTCATAGTAACATCCCAATAGAGCACTTCTCTCTCAGACTACAGGCTTACTGGTGGGTCCTAGAGTTTCTAAAAGTAGAATGGGAGGCAGAGCCTTCAGCTATCAGGTCCCTCTCCTGTGGAACCAGCTCCCAGTTTGTGTTCAGGAGACAGACACCCTCTCTACTTTTAAGATTGGGCTTTTTTCTTTTTGGTAAAGGTGACCTTGAACAATCCCTTCATTATGCTGCTATAGGCTAAGGTAGCTGGGGGACTTCCCATGATGCACTGAACTCTTCTTTCACTCCCCTCTTTTTTATTTCCTGTTTATCTGCTGCATGCTATTAATTTCTCTTACCTGTAGATTGTGTTTTGTCCTGGTTTTTGTTGGAGTTCTCTTCAAGTTCCACTCATAGGGGATTGTGTGATCACTGAGGCTCTCTCCCTAGTATTGGATGGTCTTTACCTTGCAGTATAAAGCACCTTGAGATGAATGCTGTTGTGAACTTGACCTGTCTAAAGTGATAACCTCAGTGTTGGCATCTTGCCGTCCTTTGCTGTTGAGTGTTGTTATCTTTTTTCCAAGAAAGTGGTGGGTGGAGAGGAACATTCCCAAGCAGGTTGAACTCAGGAGACCATTAATCAACACTGCAACATCCATTGGCCCAGTTCCAATCAGGCCCCTGCACCTTCTCCCTACACACTTTTACTCCATTAACGTGGAGGCTCAGCCACATTAAATGCTGTTCCAAAGCAACAAGCCTTAAGAATGGATTTTAACGCCCAGGACTGATGCAGGCTTACCACACTGTGAATGTGCAGCACCACACCTTACAGATGAGTCATGTGTAACTGCTTCAGAAGTACTGTCTCAGTAATAAAATCAAATGGCTTTCATGGAGATTTTGTGCATGTTTGTACATGACTTTGTTCATACTTTATAAAATGGCAGTGTTAAAGAACAAGATAAGAAGAAAAGCACTAAGAGAAGTTGGAGCATTTCAGAAATGTTGAAAACATCTGAATGAAACTGAAATGGAACCGGCACAATTTCTAATAAGCAATGACTTTATTACATAAATCGGATAGCGGTATGAATTCTCAGTGGATATGGTTCCAAGCTCCTGTGTCATGGCCCTCTTGTCCTCCTGTGCCAACCTGCCTTCCTCTCTCCACTTGTACTCTCTTTCTCTTCTGAAATTGGGCCTCTCGTCCTTCCCTGACTGTCTGTTTGACATACCCTCACTCAGACTTGCATACATTCCTGTTGCTCCTGTGAAGCACTTTGTAACATGGATTTTAAAGTGCTATGTAAATGTTTACTATTATTATACCAACCCGACTACAGACACACACCTGGTTACTTTGTGTTGTTGTGAAAGTAAATAAAAAATTAGATTTCATATTTTTCTGGAGTTAAAGTTTGAAGGGTTTTTTCTTTTTTTCCAGTACTGCGTCTCATATAGACTCATCAAATCTTCTGTCATTGTAGGTTCAGAACAGCTCAGCAGGTTATATCATGAAAAAGAAAATGCACTTACATGATCTGTATCACTTATCAGTTGTAGTGATCATTTGTTTTAGAAAACAGTCTTTATAAGACAGCATCAGGTTCAACTTAATCATTGCTTTATAACTTTGTGAAATAAAATAAATACATCCAAGAATATCAGTTTATTTAACTGGTATTTATTAGAGAACTAGATGACAGCAGGCCCAAGGTAAATAAAATGGGGAAAAAAGTCTTTAACGCTGTTATTTACAGACATGTTTCCCTGCTCTCAGTCTCACTCTGTGTGTATCTCCTCACACACAGAGTGGAGAAGACAGAAACAGCAGAAGTGAAATAATATTAACAGAGGTGATGAAAACATGTTATGATACTTTAATTATATTAAAAGCTTCACAACAAGTGTTACCCAGAACCAGCATCCTTCTAGCTTCTACTTTCTATGACATCTCTTTGACTGAACAGAGAGATGTTAATGTTATAAACAGTCTCCCAACAGCTTCAGTTCATTGTGGCTTTCTTCTCTTTGAGGAAATACTTTACTGCAGCCACAGCTTATCTACACACTTTATGTACGATAACATAAGTTCATTTGCTGGAAGTTCATTTTAACTTCTCTTGCATACCACCGCGCTATTCCAGGAAGCAGTCGCTATCAAAGTTCACAGCAGCAGAGCAAATTAATCTGTAGAAGTTCACGTTAATGAAATTCCAGTTAAATTCAGTTACATCACAGATTTTTTATCGGCTCAGAATAAAATCTATAGTCTCCATCTTTCTAATTCTGTGACTCTGTGGACAGTAATGCAGCTGTCAGACTGTCAGCCAGTTTCATTACACTGGAAACATTTACTGTACTTTACTGTAGTAATCACTAAATCAAACCTATCTGTATAAAGCTTTAGACACATAATATTTTGATCAATGATCAATCATTTGTCATGTTGCAATCGGTCACACTGATGGAAAAATGTCTGTCACAGCTGGATCTTGGAGATGTGAATATTTGAAGATGAGGCTGAAACTACATAACTAAATGTATTTTAAAGTGACTTTTTAAAAGCAGGCTGCAGACAGTCTGACTGTAATCTGATTATATTTCATGTTGAAATGCGTTTAAAGATGAGATCATAGACAGTATAAAAGATGGACGTAGCTACCGTGACGTCACCCGTTGGATTCTGAAGTCTTGTTTTGAAGCCTTGAGATGCCTTTACCATCTTGGTTGCAAGAAACCGGATGTGACAAGAAGGGACGGGTCTGAGTCTGAAACTACATGTTCATTGGCTAACGACTTGTGATTAAGTCATCAGGCAATGAGTGAGCAGAAAATACCATGACTAATCTTCCTTTTTGAAACATGGTATGACCAAGATTTACAAAACAGATTTAGTTTTTTATTCAGTATCACCCAAAATGAGTGACTAAGACCACAAATTCAGCAGCAAAGTGTTTCCGGAGGTCATGAAAAAAACCCTTTTTCCCCACAGACTTCTATAGAACAGGAAGTCTTTTTGCAACCACAGATATCGCCATCTGCTGGCCTTCGGATAGAATACATGTTTACGGCACTTCTGCAGTGGTTTAATTTTTCTTGCAGAAAGCTTCGTCCTTCTTTTTTACTGTCTGTGACTGAGGTTCGGTCATTAAATGATGTCAAACAGCATTTTGAATCATACAGCATCTGAAAATCAAAGTCTGAACCTCGGCATATTTTCCACCAAAAATCACCTAAATCAGTCTCAGTGGGTCTACGCAGAACTTGATCAGCCCGAAGGTGTCATAGGCTCCGTAATGGATCACCAAACCGGGTCTGCATCGGGTCCACTTGCACCGCGGACAGTTCCAAAACAGATTCAGACCGGATCAGGACCAGATCCAGTTCAGCTGTGGTCATTTCTCAGCTCATCCCGTCCGTTCCATGTTTAAAGTTTTTTGACATTTTTTAATTGTAGTAAGCCAGTTTTCTGTAACTATTAGGAACATCACTGCACCATGAGCCACTTTATAGCATTCGCCATTTTGATGTCAGCTATAAAGGGAGCATCAGTGACCTTCAAATACCACAACCAGCTGCTTCTTATACACGTAAATGGGTGCCATGAAGGAAGTGTGTCCTGTTATAAATCCTAAACTGACCAGCCAGCACACATCAGCAGAATGCTAGAATTTTGAATACGCAGGGGACGAGTAAGTTTGCCTCCGGCCTTTTGAGTGTCTCCTGACTGAAGTGAATTTGCTCTGTGTTTGGTGTATATGAGCTCTGGCCTGCCCTGATACCTTCCTCATAAATTTGTTTTCACTCCCATCTGCCTCCCTTTTTGGACCCATTGACACAGAGCCAAGTACACACTTTCATCAGACAGATTTCTTTTATGAGTGCTCAGCTGAACTAAACATCGAGTCAGTAGGTTCTTTTAGTTTATAAGAATAACTAAAACTAGCTATAAAAATCTTGTAAGCCAAAAATAGTTTTTAGCTTATAAGATATCACTAAACAGGGAAGTGCAAATTTACTGCCACTTCAAGCGGAGGTTTAGGAAGGACGTTACGGTCTGTCATATCTCAAAGACAGAGCAGAATGTAAAGCACTTGAGCATTTGTCTGTGTTATCAGTGCCATCAGCTCAGGCTTGCCCCGATGCTGTCATTCTTTTTGTGGTTTTTTGTGTGTTTATTTTTTTTCTTGTAACGTTTCCTGTCTAAGCACGATAAACCAGTTGACTGCAACTTGATAGCTCTCCGCCTTATAAACTTGCTTCAGGTCACACACGTCTCACAGTTTACATTTCTTCTTCAGTAGTCACACACAGGTGAGTACAAACTGCCACACTTTCCATCTGTTAATGCTGCAGATATTTTCATTTATGGGTTATTGAACTATCAAGACATTTTAAATCAATTTAGTTTGTGTGACATGAGAAAACAGTGCAAAATGCCCAAGATAACCCCTTCAAACTGGTGTGACTGTCTAAAACACGGTAACTTGCAGAATATTGGCCACTTTATTTATGCCAGTGAGTTAATCAGCTATTAGAATCAGCTTTTTATGATTTGCTCTAATTTTCCAGGTGCAGTGTAGCTTAAAGGTCTCTATACCACTTATGGTGAAACAAATATAAAAACCACTCAAGCCTAATTTCCACTGAATGGTGCAGCTTCACTGGACCAAACTGAGAAGAGTGAGCTACAGTTCAGTGTTCAGTTTATTAGTTTTACTGTTTTAGTTTTAGTTTTGTCAGGAGCATATTTAAGAGGTTCAGATGTATTACAATACAAATATTTGACAGTCATATAGTACACATCCTAGTCTCAATAAACATATGTCTGCAAACATCCTCAGGCTGGTTGTGATGACATTTTAAACAAATTGGCAAAGACTAAAACTTAAGACATTTCCTGTACATTTATACTTTATTTTAGTTAAGTGCACAGTATATTTTCAGTAGGTTTTCATTTTTAAGGTCATTGTTTTCCTTTCAGATAACTAAAAAGTCCTCATATTTTAGTGGTTTTGTGTCACTGCTTTCAGTCTTTTCTGAAACAAAGTTTGTGTTCTTACAAACAGCCACAGAATCAGTCATACTATCCCTCAATATCCTTCCTTGTTAAAGTTTCATGTTCCACCTGTTACTGTATGACAATCAGCCTATTTTCTCTACTTCATAGAAAATAAAGCAGAGACTCAGTCCACAAAGTCGGTTCGAGCCACACCCAGCAGAAGAAATGAGGCTGTATAGATGTGTGTGTGTGTGTGTGTGTGTGTGTGTGTTCAATGCACATCCATGATTTACACATACGTCATATCTATAGAAGGGAAGTGTGTAAACTGTAGATGATTTGTGTTAGATGCACTTATGACTATCATATGTATGTGTATATGTAAGTCTATATTAGTCCGTGTGTGAAAAGAACCAAATGTGTCAGATTTGTTAGTACAGATACTCTCTGCCCATCCTGTTTTGCTATGCTGTGTTTTCCCCCTTCAGGTGGTCGGCAGGCGGAGCTGAGAGGCTCGTTTGCACGAACATGCACCGTCTGGGTTGGGCCTCTAAGGCTTGAAGAAGACTGCCTACTTTGGGCCGTCTCTCTCTCTCTCTCTCCTTGGGTTCTAACCACCAGCATTCTTTGTCTTTTTGGTTTGCTGCACCATCTACCATCAAAAACATGATACTTTCACAAATCACATGCACACATACACATTACTGAGCGTCTTAATTATTTTGGTAATAAACCGCCATGCTAGTAACTGTTACCAGCACACATAACAGATGATCATAATGGTAAGACATCTTCAGTCATCATGATTTGCTTCCTGCCAAATCCTGCAGTTTAAATTGGTCTACCCACAAACTATTTCCAAAGAAGCTGGGATGTAAATGCACAAATGCAACATATCAAATGTGGAACTTTTATTATTTATTTATTTATTTTAAAAAAGATGCTTGTTTTGAATTGAATGCCAGGAATAAACTGTGTTAAGGGCAAGTCTTGCATCGCTTCTTTTTGGGACTTAGTTTTGAAAGCTGAATGCTTCCCATTCTTGTTTGATACTGGATGTCAGCAGCTGAGCAGTTCACTGTCTCTTTTGTCGTAATTTTACAGGTGACAGGTCAGGACTCCAGGCAGACCAGTTTAGCACCCAGACCTTTTTACTGCAGGGCCATACTGTTGGAATATGTGCAGAATATAGTTTGGCATTGTCTTATGAAGTAAACAAGACCTTCCCTAAAAAATAAGTTTTCTGGATGGTAGCATATATTACTGTAAAATCTTCATATATTGTTAAATATTAATGGGGCTTTTACAGATGTGTAATGTGTCTTATTAGAAATTCATACTGTGTAATCTTCATCTCACCTTGGAGATCCCAACTTTTTAGGAACCAAGAACACTCATTTAGGTACTTTTCAAGAAGGCAACATAAACACTGCTTCAACTTAGGTGAGTTCTTCACCTTTCTTTAGAGGACATGCTGTAAATGCTGGTACAAGAGATTTGCAAGGCTGATGAAATTCCTGCAGGAGTTTGACATAGATGGGCTTGTCTACAGGTATGTTATAAAATTATGTTAAGTTGCAGTTTTGGTCTGGACTGCAGGCAGACCAGTATAGAAACCAAACCTTTTTATTACGGGCCCATGCTGCTGGAACACTGGAATGTGGTTTGGCAATGTCTTACTAAAATAAGAATAACCTTCCCTAAAAAGACATTGACTGAACTGCAGCATATGTTGCAGCAAACCTGTATAGATTGTTCAGCATTAATGGGGCTTTCAGAAATCTTCAAGTTACCAGATGGTTCCTCTCCTTTTTTAGCCTGGAGGACACAGCATCCATGATTTCCAAAGATAATATCAGATTTTGATTTGTCAGACTACAGGACAGTTTTCCACTTTGCCTCAGTCTTTTTTCAATAAGCTCGAGCCCAGAGGGCGGACATGCTTCTAGATTTGTTTTTCTTGTTTTGTTGTTTTTTCTTTGTGTGGTAGAGTTTGAATTTCATTTGTGGATTCAGCGATGAGCTATGTTCACTGCCGATGGTTTTAAGTGTTAAAAACAGACAAAATCCACTCCGTTTTTAATTTAGTGCTGCCTGAGGGCCTGAACATCACCAACATTCAATACTGGTTTGCAGTCTTGTTGTGTATTATGAACCGTAGATGACAGAATCCACAAGCGTTTCGTAATTTTATGTTGAGAAACATTATTTTTAATTTGTCAAAGTATTTGCTCACGCAGGTTTTCACAGAGTGGTGAACCCCACCCCATCTTTACTTCTGAAACACTCAGCCTCTCTGGGATGCTCTTATATTACACAGTCATGTGACTAATTAACCCATTTGTTAGATGCTCCACCAGGTATTTGTCCGATCTTTTGTTGCCCCTGCCCTAATTTTTTTGCAACATGTTGCCAGAATCGATTTCCAACATTTTAGCATTTAATGTGTTGTATTTGTGCTGATTTTCTAATTAATAACTGGTTTTAAAAGAGTTCCAAATCACTGCGTTCTGATTTTATTTACATTTCACACAGCAAAACAACTTTTTTGTTTGTTTGCCAGTAAAACATGATTTGAGTCAATAATAAAGATAATCAGGGCTGTCACATGCTGCTACTTCATACACATTAAATTAATAACACATCAGCATCTCTGTTGCCCAAATTAACATATTCAGTAAGTCAAAGTTGAACAAAGGTGAACCTGTGAATCTGCCACATTTGACAATTCCTCATTTGGACTAAGAAGCAGAATAAATTTTTTGTTTAAACCAATAAAAACACACATCTGATGTGACACATACAGTAAGTGCCTTGTCTTCAACTATGAGACCACACCCACTTTGTCCAAACTCATTTTCAAGTTATCATAATCTCATATTTAGGCTGACGTAGTTAAACAGCAAACTTTTCTGACCCCGAATTCAACTGCAAGCTAAAAATATAAGATGAAAAAATAGAGAGAAAATCATTTGAACTTGTGAATTACTAAAAAAAATTATGATATAACATTTAGGTCTCCTTTCTCTGGCAGGTTTGAAGTCGCCCTCCAATCATGTCATTCACCAGCACAGCCAGCAGAAGTGCAAATGATGCAAGGGCCACCTTTCAGTCCTGCAAAACCTCTGATCCGACTCCTGGGCAGAAACCTATGAAAAGGTCAGAATCAGAAAGAACCATAGACCATTTTGATTAAATATGTAAGTTGCTTTTGAGTGTGACAATGAGGCATATTGTCAGGCAGGTTCCTAATCATGTCCTAAGATGTCTGCTTAGAGCAGGAAAAGCAAAAAGGCTAATTACAGCTACTTACCAGTCCATTAGTGTTTCACTGCACTGCAGCCTCCCTGTTGCTTGTTTGATCTTCAATAGGATCACACCCTGATGAACTACAGAGCACCAAATCTGGTAGTCAGCTTGTCTGATAACTTCACTGGGAATCCTGAAGAGGCTCTGGTTCTGGACGGTGCTTGTGGGTCTGGATGGGTTGCTAAACTGGTGAGAGATTTAGCTTTAAGCCGGACTCCAATTCAAAGAATCTTATCAGAAAAGATCAGCAGATCATCAGCAGTCCTGAGCAGAGGAGAGCAGAGGAAAGTCTAAACGTCAGGGGCCTTATCCACCAACATCCTGAGAATCCTCTCATATCTCCTTTTCCACCACTGCAGAACCAGTGGTGGTGCAGGTGTCGGTTCTGGGTGTCTTTTGAGAACAAGCACACATTTTGACAGATTTGGGAGATGATTATTATGTAGTGGTATTATGTATTAATAGCAGAAATAGGGTTACTTTCTGTCATTTGAAAACCATCAGAATCTGTGGGCTGCATCTGTAACTCACTGATGAATAGCAACAATGAGTTACCAGTTGCTGATGATGCAGTCATCTGTGTATTAGCAAACACTCCACAACAGGCTGAAGAGTCACTCAACAGGCAATTAATTACTGTGATAAAGTGGCTTCAAGATCATTTTTTTTAATTATGGAACAATGGCATCAAAGTTCAGTGCACATATTAGAAAAGTATATAAAATTGTCAAAATCCACCTAAACTTTTACAGCTTATAAGATTTGTTTACCCATAAAGGCCAACCATTCTGTTTTTTCAATGGAAATCCCTGGATTTGTTCCTAGATCCAGCACCAGCACTACATAAATGGAAAAGGGGTATCAGAGTGCTTTTGACTTACCCTAAATGTTTCTAGCTTAAGAGTGATTTAGGAAAATTCTCAGAGTATATTTGATAAAGGAGGTACTTTACAGATTCTTCAAAA
>VVAS01047200.1:0-14017 GCA_015103295.1 Ptychochromis oligacanthus
AATGTTTGTCCTTGGTTTCCATGGGCGTTAGAGGTGGAATGTTAAGCAGCTGTACTTCCCACAGACTGGAACCTACACACACACACACACACCCAGACACACACACGCATACCCATAATCCCCCTTAGGTGGCCCGCATGGTGTGAGAAAGCAGAGGTGAAGGTCTCTCAGAAACGCTTCCCCTTTAGGGTTTTCTGAAAAATACGCACTGTATCTTAAGTCATCCATCAGTCTGCTGCCAGCTACTTTGCCTTTAAAGCATGCATTAGTCAAACAAGGCGATAAAAAGGACATTCATTGTGAAAATTTCTCATTTTTGCTCACCGACTACCTGGGCAGTGTAAACTAGCTTGCTTGGAGCATCTGCTTTATGGAAAATTGCATGTATATCTAGCAGAGACGTGGTGGAAAAGGGATGTGTCGAGACAGCAAGTTGAAAAATGTAGTCAGTGAGTCAGCACTCATGCACTAATGCAAGAACATACTATGATGTCATGTGCTGTTTCTTTAAAGGAAACCTCTACGTAGGTACGTGCGTACGTAGATCAGTGCTTGAAGCTGAACAATAGGAAGGGCCAAAGGTTAATGAACGTGCAGACTTTGTGAGGGAGATGATTCTCACTGATATATCTAACAGTGCTTGACTTGGCAAGGCCTTCTTAAAGGAAGAACTGTGACGTAATACGTCAGGGGAACAATTAGCTCTGCCCTAGAAGAGCTGGGCGACAGAACCAGTGAGACCTGGGCGGAGGTCTGTAGGGTGTTGGGAGAGGAAGCGGAAAGCTTGGAAGGGAAGACCCCCCCCTCTGATGGATCCTGGCCACAGCCAGAGAGATCCTTCTATGGTCACACACACACACACACACTGTACACATCACTCTTCTCCCCCTGGTGACAGGAGCAGCTTCCTCTTTCACACACACAAGCTGGGCCAACATCAATATGCCCACATTGTGTTTGATCTGCGCTAGGTCCACAAGAGGAACCATAGAGGCCAAAAATCCTCAGTCTTTCAGAGGAATCATCTGAGTTTGTTAGCAGAAACAGTGCTCGCCACGCCTCATGGAAAACGTTTGCCCCAGCGCTATAGAAATCTGATTTGTCACGCTCCATTTCAACTTTTTAATTTAAATAAACACACATCCTGCCGTGAATAAATCCGGTAAATCAAAACCATTTGGAGAAACCGACCATTCAGTCAGAGGTTTGGTATAGAGTTCTGTATTAGCATAATATGCCATTCACCATTAGTACTGCATGAGGCAGGTTACAATATTTAAAATGTCACTGTTAAACTGACGATTTTACCTAATTACATTCTGTGTCAATGGGTGTTATGTTACACCTACATTACATTTAAAGCCATGTTTGAGCCTGTGTCACAGCACAGATGACAGTGAAAAATGTAGGTGTTTTTGGAATAAAACCTCCACAGGGTAGTTTATTAGAAAAACCCGGCCATGTGGTTCTGGTTTCTTCTTCTGAGAAGTCGCTGAGAACTGTGTCGTGCGGGGTGTTCACTGGTCGTGACTGCTGGACTGTCCTAAATGCCAAAGAATGTCTCTTTCTTTTAAGATGCCAGAGATGGTGATGATGAGGGCCATGCAGCTGTCAGCCGTGGTTACTGTTTCATATTTATTAGTGAGTTACAGAGTTTGGTCATTGCAGCAGAGATGTAAGATAGTGTGACCAATGTAGTTAGGAGCAGGTGGCAAGTGGAAAAGACTGTGTTGAATATTGAAAAGCATGCCACACACGCTACGGGATTTAGAATAGAGAGATTTCAAAAAGACTTTTTTAAGTTTTCAGCTTGTGGAGGATGTGACAATAAGCCCGTCACGTTCTTTGCCAATGTGACATCACCCCTCACATTTAAAATAAATAAAAAATTGCCCCTTAACTCTTTCCCCCTTGGACGCCGACTAGGAGTAACCCTTGTCTGTTATTCCTGAACTGAGCAGTTTCTCTCATGTTTCAGGCCTGCTTCCAGAACAAAATGCATCAGAAGTTAATGAGGGTGATCTCTGCCTATACAGCTTACTAATGCTACCCTTGGAAAAACCCGAACCTATTCCAATGGTCATCAAATCACGTCTTTATTGATTTATATTGAGGTGTCAAAACTTGTCATTAAGGGTACAGGAGAGGTCGTCAAATGTCGTCTTCATGGGCAAAGAGTTAATTCGCTGGTGCAAACAACTAATCAGTATTAATCAGGTAGAAAGTGAGATTATGTAGTGAAGAGGTCAGGGTGGATGGATGGCTTACATAATATTAAGCAAAGATTTTATTTATTTATTTACTTTTTTAACTGTCACTATTCTTAAACGTGGCCTCATTCTCACTATTGCAACCATGAGGATGAAGGTGATATATTTTTTAATGTAAATCAAAGACCTTTAAGCAAGATTTGCCACTTGGCAGCCATTTTGCCAATACCTCTGGGCGGTTATTTTAAAGCCCCCATCCATATGAACTGAGAGAGAGCCATAACTGTAATTTCAGTGCACACTGGGACATATTAATTGAACAGAATCACCAGTGATCTCAGGGTTTAAACAGGGTTGTCCCCGCGAGTCAAACTTCTACTATGCATGTGCAATGTGACATTAAATGACTGACTCAACCAAGAGTGTCGACACGATGTATCTAGCTCATCCCACCAGAGCACTGCACAATTCCCATGTTTATTCATGTTATGCAAACAGTCAGCCTCTTACCTGAATATTTCCTACCATGGCTGTTAATTGGTTCTTTGACGGTAGTTGAGGGAACATCTGCATTTCCGCCATAAGGAAATTCTCTGAAATAAAGATTCTGAGAGTACCATATAACTCCCTTATGTCTATGCCCAAATCCTGATCATTTCTTCTGTGACTCCTGATTTCAGGCCAAGCTTGAGCTCAGGGCTCATGGTCATGAATATCTGCCCTAAATACTCAACTGAAGTTCATACGTTCTACCACTCAGAAGTAGGGATACACCAATCCGATACTTGGATCGGATATCGTGACAATGAGCCAATCTATGGCCAATCCGTTCAATTCATTTCTGTGTTCTGCATTTGCTTTACACCAACAGCTTTTCTTTGTATGTTTGCAATTTAACCAAAAACTGTGGTGAAATAAGGTGATATGACTGAAAAGCTCCAACAACAAAGATGTTTTCTTTCTCACACACTTTTCTTTTTCTTTTTCTTTGATAAAGTTAGGAAAGTAACATTTATGTTAAGCCCTGATCTTGCCTTACACATACAAAAATGTTACAGTGAGGATTACAGCTTATTAATTATCACTGGTATCAGCTTGGTACTTTGTATCGGCAGATACCTTAAACCAAGATATCTGTGTTAGGTTGGACCTGGAAAATGTTATAGCAGTTCTCTCTTTCTTTCAGTCAGAAGCTGCACTGCGTCCCTTAAAGAGGCACAACATTTTCCAGATGATGTTCAGCAGGGAGGTTGTCTGTCTTCTCATCTCTCTCACTCTGTTTGTCTCGCCACGTCAGAGACAAAGGAAGAAGTCAATCTGTATCTGTCCTCGGCTTCTGTCTTTTCTTTCCCTCTACCAGAAAACATCCGGCTTCCATTACCCATGTGCCTATTCTTTATTTCATCCATTCATCATCTCTTCCCCAAGTCCATGTGGTTGTCAGTTCTCCGGTCTGTTTTCCACCGGTATGACCCACATTTGAAAGCGGGATGGCATGTTATTGTGGCGAAGAGCTGGAATGAGTTACAGCAGTTGATTCAGCTCCATAAACCCTGCTGATCCAATATTAAAATGATGGTGTGCTGCAATAAACATACTATGTGATGCATTGTGACTCATTAACATATGAGATATGCCATTCGATTTCAGCATATATTTCTTCACTCAAACTGGAAAGATCACATGAATGACACTGACCTTGTTTTCTGATACCATTTCAGAATAAAGGTAACTGATAACCACAAATGCCTGTGCCGTCAGGTCGCACCTGCCTTACACCTCCAACTCTGTTTGTCTGTTGTAAAAGAGGAAGTTTGGTATTTCCCCCTTCCTCTCGTTTTATGTCTGTACTTTTTGCATCTGATCTTCTATTGTATTCGAAATTTAGTTTTTCAATCTTTTCTTGTGGCAATGGTTATACAAAAGCCACTGACCCAGAAAAGCCCATTCACACTACCTGTAACACATACTGGAACAGAAAAAAGGTAAAGTATAAAATAACTGTACCTGCACACTGGAGTACAGTAAGTGCAGTACACTTACTTCAGTACAGTAATACACTTGCTGTACTGAAGTAAGTGTACTACTGCAATACAGTAGTGCAGAACAAAAAGTTTACTAAGATTTAAGAGTAATTCTTAAGAACAATTAGTATTTCTCGGTGTCTCAAAGTCAAAGATGCCTGGTTGATAGGACAGGTCCTCTGAAGCAAAGCAAGACTTCTTGGTAGCATTCAGACCACAAAATGAAACTATAGCTTCAAAGGTTTGCAGGTGTAGATATGGAGACGTTTCTCCCTTCATTTCTGTGCATCGGAATATGGTTACCTTAAGCTGCGTCCTCACAGGAAGACATTTGCAGTGACCAGACACCATAGAAAGTCAACAACATTCAGCGACTTCCAGTGACTACAGGCGAAATAAACAGCTTAGATTGAAGCGACTACCAATGAGAATGCAGGATACCGGTGATTGTCGACCTGGTAGTAAATACATTAGAGGGTTACAACCAGAGGCTGGAATGACCGCTAGCGACCAACCATCAACTTCAAAGCGATGCACGATGATCACTGCCTGTGACACAATTTTAAAGGGACATTTCACCCCCAAATTAACTTACAATTTTTTTTTTATCATCTAGACTCTTATGGTTTGAGTTGCCCAGTTTTGGAGACAGAAATATAGAAATGTCTACCTTCTTAAATATATTGGCACTAAAAGGCACTTACCTTGTGGTGCCCAAACAGACAATCCACAAACGTCATCATGAGCAGTTTCATGTAGGAACAATTTTATTTCTACTGTCTACATCCACCAATCAAAAGACGCATGTAGCTAGCTAATATTGCTACTCATCTAAAGGGATGCCCTTAATGTTTACATCCTGTCATACCATCACAAGCACAAGCCTGTCATTAGCTGGTCCAATATGGTTGGCAGGTATTGCCAAGGATGTACAGTTATCTGCAAAAATTCTCTGAGTTAACCAGGATGAATCATTCTTTCAAGGGTTCCCAGACATTTTAATTCTTTGACTTTGAGGAGCTGTAAATGTTTGAAGCTGAGGACGCCGAGGTGTCAAAAAGAGCCATTATCAGTCCTTCTTTACTCGATGAATGAGACTTTTAATCGAGATACTAGCACGGATAGGAATAAAACAGGTTTTGTTTTGTTTTTTTTCTAATTCTGGTATTTTTTAATTATGCTTTTTTAAATCAAATATGTGACCCTATCAAAAAAGAAAAAAAAAAGTTTAAAACATAGTTTAAACTATTAGAAGGTATAACGAATATTAATATCACCAGCAGTCCTACATCGACTGTGGTTTCGTATGTCAGATTTTTTTTGCAGAAATTTGAATGGGGTGAAGTCTCTGGGAGAAGGTCTTTATAAGTAGCAACTGTTTATAACACGGGCAGAGAAAATCCAGACATGCTGGTTGGTAACAGAAAGTTCTGCCTCCCATTGAGGTACGATCTGTGAGAATCTCCCAGGATGGTCATGCAGGTCATAAAGATAACCCTTCACACCGACCACTGTATGTTGTTCACCAGCTGGGTTCAATGTCTGGTCTATAAACCACAAGCTTTCTTTGCCAAATTTCTTATGGAGGAAAAAAGAAATCTGCTGCCCAGTACAATCACTATATCTGATTAAAGCACACTGAAACAGTTGCAAAGAAACAAATTAGCTGACTTTTGTGTTCAGTGTTAAACTCTTATTAATAATATTGTCCGATAATACTGGCCCGTCAATAAATCAGACTCTGCTTACTAAAGATTGCAAATATACTAAACCGACATGTGTACACAATAACAGGCCTTTATTTTGAAGGTACAATTTCTGTATACAGGAATTTACTGTAATAATCAGCGGGAGGAGGAGCGCAGAATTAAAGTCCAAAATCCAACCTTTAACCTAAGAAAATAGATGACTTTCAAACACGGAAGATCAGTCAGCGTGACAAACACTTCAGAAAAGGATCAGGCAAAACTCCAGGTCCGTAAAACAGACCCAAGACAAAAAATAATGCACATAAGGCACAAAGAACACCAAGAGCATAAAGAAAACTAAAAACACGGGAGGAAGCGACAGCGGAGTTCACCGGGAATGGGAGAAGAGTGAAAAAAACATTAAAGATCAAAAACAGAGCCTGGAAATTACAGGCAGTGGCTGCAGTGGACACTTTTCATTGTTTTTAACACTCTGTTTCACTTCAGCTCTTCTTATGTTTTAACTTCACTCTTCTCTGTGGCTGGCTGACTGACCAACAACAGCACAAGCAAGAGCGGCCCACAGAACCGTTGTACCGCATATTTTTGACACTGGTGCCATCTGATAACAGACGTTCTCTGCAGGTAGACGGCCTATCTGTAGCTGCCTGCGGACTCCTAATGCACTACCACTGCTGGAGCATAATTTCAGCTCAAGGCAGACTTGAGCACAGGTGACACTAATGAGGGCAGGGCAAACAACGACAAAGACAAGAAGAAATAAAACCGACAACTGTGTGAAAAGACTAACAATTACAAAACGTAACAGAAAGTGACTAAAAAAAACACATCAAAGTTACTAACCAAACAATATGTGTACTGTAAGTCTAACAAATCTTTAAAATTAACTTCCTTTTTCAATTAAAAAAACAAAAACATTTAACATTTTTTAACAACATGTTAACGGAATTAGCCTGTGTTTTGTTTCTTGCCTTTTGTTGGGATGTCTGAAAATCCCATCAGCTGTGGATCAAGAAAACAGCCTCTCTCTGGTAGCAATAAAAGAAGATAAAAAAAAATGTCACAAACAAACAGGTGACCTCCTCACAAAAATATTACTCTATAGCACCTCTAGTGGTCAAAAATACCACATGGTACCTTTAAACAAAAATACATACATAGAAAAGTTAATTACGGAGGTGTCTGTGGTCAAGATGTAGTTGCGTTTATGACCTCAGGTTTTAAGTGAACAACTAATTAAAGAGAACCCTTCAGACAGCATAAATTAGCAAACTTCATGGACTAATGAATAGAAGATGTACAACTTTAAGACAAGGAACCATCCCTAAAAAAGCTTATTTTGATATCAGTCAATAGAAATGCAACATGTAGTCCCTCTCAGTTAGTATACCTAAATGTGTATGTTTGCATGTGTGTGATAGTGTGTAATTTTTAGTTCATAGAGCGACAGCAACAAGCCCCTCAGATGATTCAGCTATACTTTGTGATTCTCCCCCTCGCCTATTTATGTCTCTCTCCAGATACACATCTGGAGACGATTTGGACTCTGCGTGTTCATGCGTGTGTTTGTGTCTATCAGAATGCTGACGTTGTAGTTTTCAGCGAGGGCAGATGGGGTTGACAAGGGGGAATGCTGGGTAACAGAACGACAAGAGAGAGTGAGAGAAATTTCCATCCTTAGTGGTTCCACGATGAGTCAGGTTGGTTACTCTGGTTGCATTTGAAGAGAATAATGAAAGACGGTTAAATGACTTTGGTGGTCATCTAAAGGTGATTTACGTGGGTTTTTCCCATAATAGTCTCCTGTTCTTGTTTAATTTCCAGTCGACAGTGCACTTGCTTAATCGTAAATTCTTTTTCCTTTATTTTTATTGCATTAGCACGTAGCAATGTGAGCAGCGGGTGCCAAACCAGCTTTCTCACACTTGGATTGTGTAAGCACTGCCGCAGCAGCGAGGGCCAGAGGACGAGGTCAGCGGCTGCAGCTGTTTGTATGTCCTCATCATGAAAGCAACCATGACCTCACCACGAGCGCCGGTTCCGCCTCGCGTCACGAACAAACCCTGAACTTTGCAGCTTGACCCTGCATGATATCCGCCAAAATGTTGCCTCCAATTTTAGTGTTACATGGGTGCTTTGTGAATGCCATTTTTGAATGCAAGTTTTTGGACGCACTCTTAATGAGGTGTTGAGTAATTTAAATTGTGTCAATGATTTGGAACACTTGTTGGTCACGGTCTGGCAGATAGGTGGATCCATTCTTCCATGTCAAATCCCCGTCAGTAGCCTGCTCTGAATAGCTCTTATAAAGCCATTATTACTGCCGGTGTATATTTTACATGTTGTGTTCTCTGCACCGGAGCATTATCATTAAGAATACACTCAATTTTTCTCTTTTACTCCAACCATAACCTTTCATTCCTCTCCTTTTTGCCCTCCCTTCACCCTCTGCTCACAGTGATACTGTCCAGAGGCTGCTCTCTGTTTTTCCTCACCTCTCTGTAATGGCTTCTGATGCTCTCCAGCTTCCAGGATCGTGTACCCGCCCCACTATTACCCCCTGGACGAATGGCAGATTTAAGCAAACACACCCATTTGGATTCCTTCTCGGTCTACCACACCAAGTTGTAATGCTTACAAATTCTAATTCAGTTAAGCGCCATAAATTTTCCATTATGTCAGCTGCATCAGCCTCGAAATTCAATATATTTTAGGAAAACGTTACATCTTCACACAGGGATGTTTGGGTGGTTTCCCTCGCTTGGATCACCCTATCAGCTCCTTTCCATCAGTGTGTCAACCCTCGACTGTGTTGATTTTGTGTTAAGTGCAAATTCCTTTCATGCACTTGGCTTCTGGACTTGAAACGATGTTACTGGGATTTCAGGTCAAAAGTCGAATGTGCTTTTTGAAGTTCGTCATCTGCAGTGGAGCTCTGTGAGCGCCTGGTTGTGTTTATTCAAGCATTCTTTGCATTTTCAGAGGAGAAAAACATGATCCTGACACAGGAAAAAAAAAAAAAAGCATGTGGGCAGTGTTAAAGCCAGTAACATACTTGGGTTGGGTTTCTTCTGCAGCCAGCTTGCGGCGAATGAGGTTGCGAGACTGCCTTTGTGTCGTGCCGTGGTCACTTGCAGGCTCCGCTGCTTGTGCTGGAGAGTGTGCAGGATCAGCGTCTGTTGGCCTGATTTAGCTGAGAGTAAAAAAAGCACTTCCTGTTGTTGTGTGTCTGGGTCTCACGGTCAATGACCTCGGGATCAAAGGTCAGCCTCCTGCGAGAGGCCTGTCTGGATCAATTACTGTACAGTAGTAGAGTGTGGAGGAAGTCGATGAAAGGGGACACTCGTAGCTTTGAATGAGAGATGACTTTGTTGCATCTAACAACACAGTTTCTAAGAGAGTATGCTTGCATGCCTGACAAAGACTGATGACAGGAAGCCACCTGACCCACTGTGTCCTCCCGCCCCCCCTGCGAAACGGCCTCGTGCACTCTGACACACTGACACACTGACAGACTGACACACTCAGGCATAAAGCTCATCAACCAACCGGTCACAGATAAATCATTGTGAGAGGTCTAAAAGGACAGTGAGCTTTAGGAGAAGTGGGTCAGTGCCCTGAGGCTCTGGCCAGCCTGCCAACATAGCATCACAATTACCAGAACAGAAAAAAAACATGTGAAAATGTGATTTTTAAAGGAAAACTCCACCCAAAAGCTGTGTCCAAAAACATTTCTTAAGGCAGGAAATCACAGGTTTAGGGCCCCATTTGAAGAGTAAAATCACAACACAGATTCAAAAATGCACTCACACAAGAGTGGTGCTTCTGATTAATCCAAATCTATGGCTGGCGCAGCATCTCAGATCTAATCAAAATAGCATGAGGCAAAAAACATACCAGCATCCTGTCCCCACTTAACTGGGTTTATTGAATATCTGCCTTCAGCTATTATGACTTTCAGCTTTACTCCGTGTCATCCTTTGACCTCGCTGAGTAACTGAAGTCTGAGCAGCTGTTGGAATGAAAGCACACACACACACACACACACACACACACACACACACACACACAAGTAAACGCACACAATCCATGAGTGCTCCACAGGAGTACAAAGGCTTCTGTATGGCCGTGATCGCTATCTCATTACATATACAAACCAAACATCAGAGCGGCTACATGGTTCATGTCAGCACGACAGTTAACATCAACAAAAGCACCAACTTCATATAAGTGAAGGTCATGTGCACATGTCTTTATCAGCCCTGACATGGCTTTCTGCTGAGTGTCTCTTACAGTCTTAAACATGTCAGTATGCATTTGTGGATGGAGCCGTGACAAAGTCCTTTCTTGTTAAGTTTGGTGAAGTTGATAAGCACAGCAGCTGCAGCATCGCAGCTCTGGTGGTTATTGTTGATAACCGACATGCCGTTATATTAAAGCTCAGGAAGAGCAGCTGCTGCATTTGATAACAGGAGTTTCTTGATGGAACCTCTTATGTGAGGATCAACTCAGCTAAGAGTTAAAAAAGTTATTAAGAGTTAAAAATGACTAAACTCTGCACAGGAAAGAACTAAGCAACTAAGTTTGCTGTTCAACTTGTCATATGTTACACCTTCAAAATGCTACTTGAAATGTCAACGGGCGAGTAAAATCAGCTAAAAACTCTATATTTGTAGTCATCAGCAGACTGATTGCTGCATCTCAAAATTCAAGTACTACGAAGTGTAATACTTTAAAAATACTTTTGAAAAAAATGGAAGGACGCGTTTACTGCAAGTTCAGTTTCTATACAAAGATTTATCATTTTGCCTCAGATTCTTTAATGCGTGGGTGTGTTACCCATTATGACTCACACCAGCCCTCTTAGGTTATCTGACTGGATAAATATTAACCTGTGTGGTATCACTGTAGAAGAAATAATCCAGTTTTCAAATTTGCGATATAGAGCCGATATAGGATTTTTAAGGCTGATAATGTGTGTTTGATAAATCTACTGTCAAATCCACAGTTTGCTTGATTGTGGTAACACTGTAATGTAAGCTTCCACTAACTATAGGGTTAAATGATTTGCCTGCTTCTTCATCTTCTTTTTTAAACTAACTAATTTTCAGGTTGCTTTTCATTTGTTTTTAATTTAATTCTTTAAAGGTTGCAGCTTGTGTCTAAAAATATCTTAACAATGCAAAAATTCTTGATGCTTAGGCCCAGCAGGCATTCAGTTTAGGCCTGGAATAATTCATCAAGAACCATGTGGATAATGTTTACAAATAGGCTAGTTATGAAAGTTTAAAGCTTCACAGGTCCTTGACGCTTTCATTATTTCTTGTTTCATGCTGAGGAAAAGACCACTGCTGTTCCATGTTCAAAGCTGAGCTCACTCAGGGTGACAAATGTCCTCCAACTTAACCTGATCCTTTTATTTGTTGTAGATCTTTTAAAACATTTATGAAAATTATCCCTAGCCAGTTTTGACAGCACTATGGCTTAGGTACCTGACCACTGTTCATAGTAATCTGTCAGCTATCCATCTAACTGTGACAATACCAAACAATGCAACTGAAGCTCAAAAATACAGTATGTGCATTGTTTCCTGTGTATCCATACAGATTAGTGTTTAATCTGAAGGCTGACTCAACCAGCAGAAATGAAAACTATCACAGCCCTTCTTTTAGTAAACAGCTCAGCTTCAACCAGTAATACAAGTTTCTTAATTTAGAATCTAATACCAGTAAATGGGAATGGAGACACATGTATCGCATATTTGCTTAAAACAAAAACACTGACTGGTAAAAGTGTATTAATGAGTATATACATACTGTATGAGGACATAAATCATAAATCATATACACAGGATATGTTTGTATATGTTTGCACAAAGGCTGAAAAAGCAATGTGTGTGTTAGTGTCTGGAGTACATTTAAGAGCAATAACATGATCAGTCAGAGAGGTTAAAAACATTCATCACCACACACATCCTGCAGATGTAAAAACTCAGAATTCACCACATGCTGTTGAATCCCAACTCTTTAAAGTCTGCCACGGAGTCAAATCTATCATGTGTGGATACTCTGAAGTGATGCACTGTGAACTGGAGCTCACTGATTTAAAGCAGCAGGAGTCTGTATCGCTTCTGCTCATGATGCTGACACTCCATGGGAGTCTGGTATGATTTATCTAAGGATTAGAGAGTCCACTAAAGTGAAAACTATTGCTTGAAACGATGCTTCAAATCACCTCGTTAATGATTTACTGCCTCACTCTGTTTCTTCCTTCAAGTCTGACTCTTCTTGACCTATCTGCCCATCTTCCTCTCCTCCCTCTCATCTGCCTTCACCGACTTTTCAGAGGCTGGAATGTGTTTTTGTGACCCATATCCTTCGACAGAAAGTATGTTGTAGACGACCAAAAGGAGCAAAGCAGCTGACTTGGCCGTGTAGTATGCAGTGTGTGCTCTCCCAAAACTCTCCTCCACACTTCACCCTTCACTTTCCCCTCTTCCTTTCTCCTCGCCTTTATCCCTTTTGAGCCGCTCCTTTCCACTGCCATATTTCTATCAATTTTCCTGTGCGGCAGGAAATCTAATCACATAGGGAGTGTCCCCGCAGATTGTTGAGGGTGAGAGGTTAGTTGTGGCTGGCACTAGTAAAACCTCAAAAGACGGAATGTGTTTTGAAGAGATGGAAGAGGTGTGGATGTGGACGTGTGTATACTGGACACTGTGTTTCATTCATCTGTGGAAAGTCAAATGACCCAAACTGTTATTTCCCAGCAGTGTCCTGATTCATTCAATTTTCTTTTGAGTCACATTTTTTGTTTTCTTGTAACATCTAGCTAATGAGACTTTTTAAACAAAATTCCCTACAAATATCTGGTTTACATCAGTGTGCGTGAGCCGATCAAAACAAAAGTAAGACAGAAAGGGGTTCCTGTTTAATCTCTTAAGCTTTCTTCTTGTGAAATACCAGATAGTGTAGGCCCAAAATGATGCAAGTCCTCACAGCTTAGAGGAAGAGCAGGTGTACTGCTTCTTTAAAGGGGGATTCCACTGTTTTTACATATGGAAATCCAACACTTTTTTCACTATGGACGTTTCTAAAGGACCCCATGGCTTCACTGTTAAACTAAGTAGGTGTCATATTTTACCACACAGGGTTAATGTGAAGGGATTACTTTAACCCAAACTACAATCTTTTACTAAACCTGACCAAATTGTTTTTGATGCCCACAGCAAATGAAAGCCAAAAAACACAGTGAAAAATGAAAGTGACTTACTCCAAAGCCACCCATCCAACCTCCAAAAGTGAGGTTAATTGCTCCTAAAAGAGCATAATCTGGCAGAGATACATATGCCAGCAGTGACTGACAGCAGAGCTTGACTGATATAAGACTTTTACCACCAGTACCAATTCCAATATTTGGTGATTTGAAAATTCATATTCCAATATATAGGTCGATTTTTTTTCTTTCATACACATGAAACAAACAGATTTTCCTAATATTGGTTATATGTAGTTATTTATTAACTCGTTTACGCTCTGCTCAACCCTGATGATGTCACTGTGATGTCATCAGGGAGTTCAAAACTCACCAGGCGCGGGGGGTCTCACATAAACACTAATCAGGTACATCATGGGAAATGTAGGATTCAGCATTTTTTGGAGTTTGATCCTTACTAGGGCCTTAAATACTCGATAATTTGACCCCTGCTGAAATCATTTTGACAATTATTTCTGTTTTTTTCTTTTATTCCTCTTTTGCAAGTTCTCCTTCTTCTTCTTTCTTCTTTTTCTTCTTTCGGCTGCTCCCTTTAGGGGTCGCCACAGCGGATCAACTGCCTCCATCTCACCCAATCACTAGCATCCTCCTCTGTCACACCAACCCTCTGCATGTCCTCCTTCATTACATCCATGAACCTCCTCTGAGGTCTTCCTCTTTTCCTCCTGCCTGGCAGCTCCATATTCAACATTGTTTGTCTAATATATCCACTATCCCTCCTCTGCACATGTCCAAACCATCTCAGTCTTGCCTCTCTAACTTTGTCTCCAAACCGCTCAACATGAGCTGTCCCTCTGAA
>VVAS01047207.1:0-10028 GCA_015103295.1 Ptychochromis oligacanthus
ATATATCATTTATGAATGTCTTGGCTTTATGATGCAGTTCTTTGAGCGCTTTATGTCAGCACAGCAGACCAGACCCCACACTGGTGGAGAAACAGTGAGTCCAGCCCGTTAAATACTTGTTATTGAACGTTTTCTTTCACTATGTAAATTTTAATGTATGTAACTTAACAACAAAGTCCTAGACAGTCAGACATAATGACGTCAGTCCTGTCTGGCTCGCGCCGGGGAGGGGGGGTTGGAGTAGAGCGGGGACGCTAGAGAGAGGAAGGAGGGGGGAAAAACTCAACCATCATCAACTCGCTGGCGGAGCGGGGTCACGAACTATGACCTTTAACAGAAGAAAACCAAAACAATTATTTTATAAAATAGAAGAGCGCCCTAAATCTGTGACCGCCAATTCCCAGAGGTAAGTCTGAGTCCTGGACTGAAAACAGTAGAAAGCTCTGTGAGATACAGGATCATAAAAGAAGCGCAGCTAATCTCCCGGCTAGCTCGTTAGCTAGCCGACGCGGAGCTCCCTTCCTGTCCGTCTCCGGCGGCTCGGAGTCCGAGCGTGGACCGTGGAAAAACATTGGTCGCAGTCTGCCTAGCCTGACGTGGTTTGCTGACAGCTAAATTAACTGTTAATACGTGACACCGCTGTCGACTTGAACTAACTCCTGCATGCTAAGATGACAGCTAGAGTGGGAGACACAGCTGCAGTCACTGCAGCCCTGGCTGCGTTGACTTGCAGTGAGCTAGCTGAAGAGGCTAATATTGGAAAGCTAGAGCTACTGCAGATGAACTCGACCCTTTTACCTTTGCCATCCCGGGGACAGGAGTGTATAGAAAACTACTAAGATCATATCTTTATTCATCATAACCGCCCCTTTTTATATTTACCATTAGAATGTCAACATTCACCTGTTTGGGGTCTGAAAGCAAAATTGCTCGAACATATTTTATCATAACGTTTCGTCTCCAGTGTTACTGGCCGATTGCCAGATTCTCCATTTTGTTCTGTGTTGTGATACGTTTGAAGAAGGAGGTAATGATGGACGTACTGTTGGACCAATCAGTAAATAATATGAAGGTACAAACTCCTCCCTTTGTTCATGGAGTCTGTAAGGGTACTGCAGGCCCATAAATCATCCCCCCCCCCCTAAAGGCTGCCAGATTGTGTTCTTTAATACAGTAAAACATCAAATAAACAAAGAGAGACTGAAAGCTTTTAAGTGCAAGTAGGTTAAAAACAATTAAATGAGTAGGGGACTGATTTACACTTTGAAACATTGGGTGATTTAACGTAAAACCCACTTATGAGTGCAGTTCATCCCCAAACACTTCTCCCAATTGTGCAAGACTGACAATGCTATGAGGCAGTGATCACAGCTTTAAAATCATTCTGATTTCTAGATCTTTTCGTGCAGCTTTATTGACTTTTGTTCCCCCCACATAACTGCCAGTTACATTACACTGCAATAAAAAAGTGTGGTTTGAAAAAACATGACATGAACAACGCTCCGATTTCAGATTTTTCTGCTAACATTAATCTCAACACCTTCACATTTGCTCTGAAATGAGTATAATTTGTCTGACAGTGGATTGATGGCATTCAAAATACAGGGGCCGTGCGATTGATGATAACCATGATAACATGATAATGTCTTAAAAAGAAAACCACCAATGCAGTGGTGGTTACAAACTCTTCATTTGACTTCTGAGTATGTTTTTTGTTTTCAAAAGAGACAAAATATACACAAACAAAGTACACAATATAAACAAAGTTAAAGATGAATTTGACTGATAGCATTATTATTTTATCTGGAACTTTATATAAGCATTGCATAGTATCGTTGGCAAATTGCTGTGTGTTGCGTAGTAAAGATTTGATAGCATGCCAGTTCTGTTACCAAATGAAGAAAAACCTTTTCCTGTTGTGTTAGCTCATTCTCTTATTTTCAGAAGTACCAAAGTATGGGTCTAAAATCAGTGTGAAGTCATATGTAAAGGAACACACTAAGTTGCCCATCTTTGCACCGTTTTATTGCACAGTGTGAGGTTCTGTTTGAAAGTAGAGCAATCAACAGTTCCTCAAGTGTCATGTCTTGATCACACTGGGCACAAGACTTGGCGTGTGGTTACTCTTATCATCACTGCTGTTATTCCAAAGGTGGATTTGTTATGTAAAAGGTTTTTTTGAAGTTACCTGAACAGGACAAATGTTACAGTAGGTGTGTCATGGTATGTCAATCCATAGCTTAATGTCAATGACAGGATAGGAAACAGAAACCATTTTGTCAATTTAAGACTTAAATAATTTCATCCATGAAGATATATGATATAGTATGTCTTTTGTTACTTTTTTTGTGATTGTATTGATTGAGTTGCAAAGGCATTACTGTCTGTAGCACAGATTTGGTATTTCTCAAGTGGAAGCACGTATTAGTGTTTATGTCACCTCTTCTCAAAATTGCTCATACATTTATAAGGCTACATCAGTGAGAAATTGACATGCTTCAGCAGCCAAGTCACATCAAACAAAATCATTCAGTGTCACTGCATCTTCTGTGACCCAATGCTTATTTATTTAAACACTTCCCAGTGGTAGCTTGCTCTGGGACACTTGGCACTTTTGTCATTGATTATTGTTTTTGACATCCTTCCAAACAGACCTCACTAATGACTTTACATCATCATGATGGCCAACCTGAATCTGCTTTCTCAGCAGAAAGTGGACTCTGAGCACGAGGCAGAGGTGAGTGTGCAGAAGTAGTTGCTTCATCTAACCAATATGAAAGATTTTTCTTTTGATGGTGCTACTCACTTTGGCTGTGTGGTTACATTTGAGACATGCTGTACCTTCTTTTGTCATCTTCCACTTACATTAAAAGTGTAGAAAATTTAAATTCTTTATGTATGTTCAAATGCATTTTTTTGTGTTGCAGACCTAGTGATTAAGATCATTTTTATGCATTTAACCGGTTAGGTGTCATCCTCTCCGTCAGACTCAGTGATGAGTGAGTCTCCACAGCGCTTTCAGGTCATCTCGACTGAGCCTGCCACAACACCACAGCGAATTCAGGTAACTACTTTACTCTCAAACTTAAGAGAATGTGCCACAACTTTTTGACATTGTCCCTTTTTTTCAGGAGCGCTGAACAAGTTGATGAACTTGGACTGAGGTCTTTCACCTTCAGTGTCACTCGCTTCCCTTTTGTTTTCTTTACTCTTTATGTCTCCCTTTCGTTCTGTCTTCCTCTTTCATTTCTAATGCTCTCAGATTGTAACCGACCAGCAGACTGGTCAGAAGATCCAGATAGTGACAGCGATGAACCACCCATCCAATGCTCCCAAGCAGCAGTTCATTCTGACTACGGCTGACAGCTCCGGGGCAGGAAAGGTCATCCTGGCCTCACCAGACAGTCACAGCGCCAAACAGCTCATCTTCACTGCTGCAGACAGCCTGATTCCAGGGAGAATACAGGTACATTTCCATCTTAACACCCCCATAGTGCATATGTGACAACACTACTGCTAATAGCTTGGTCTTGTTTTAATACATTTTTTTTAGATTGTTACAGATCCAGTGTCAATGGAACGATTGTTAGGACAGTCAGGAGATTTGAGCCGACCACAGCCGGTGGAGTACTGTGTGGTGTGCGGGGACAAGGCTTCAGGTACTCTATATATCTATTAGAGTTGTGATGCTTTCCAGATACTTTGACGAAGTCCAGCAGTATATTCAGCTTCACAGTGTCAGCAGACTCAACCACAGGTACACAGTGACTCAGAATCTGACTGTTTTTGTCTGTGTTCAGGCCGTCACTACGGAGCTGTCAGTTGCGAGGGATGTAAGGGTTTCTTTAAGCGGAGTGTGAGAAAGAATCTGACCTACAGCTGCCGCAGCAAGCAGGACTGCGTCATCAACAAACACCACCGTAATCGCTGCCAGTTTTGTCGGCTGAGAAAATGCCTTAAGATGGGGATGAAGACAGAGTGTGAGTTTGCATTCAAATGTAGGACACAGTGCAGAAAATACACCCAGAGACAAGTCAGGTATTGTCCCTGAAAAAATAGGCTCAGTTCCCTTGAGAAATAAGTCTGAGATATTGTTGACAAAGGTCTTGTATATTTTCTTCTGACCTGTCATGAATAAAGTACAGACTGGTGTGACAATGAAGAGTGCTGCAGGAGGCTGTTTAGCAAACACTGTCCCTACAGCTCCTGTGCAAGTGTCATATTTAGTAAAAATATGGGTTTGGTTTTTTATTTACCCTTATTTTGCCAGGAAGTCCAACTGAGAGCAGTTCTAATCATTTAAACCAAAACCTCAAGACCTCATATCTACAGCAGTACCGAAAGTATTCTTCAAGACACTACATTTCACTAGCATGCTCCTCAGTGCATGCTGGTAGAAATGCACAGAATAGCACAACATTCTTAGCATTTACTTACAGTATAAGCATGAGAACATGTTAACACATTCTGGTCCCTGTTAATCTTCAGCTGTCCAGAGTGAGAGAAAACCCATCGACATAGTGCCCAGAGAGAGGCATGCCAACTGTGCTGCCTCCACCCAAAAAATCTACATTCGCAAGGACCTAAACAGTCCGCTCATCGCCACACCAACGTTTATCTCCGATACAGAGACAGATGGTTCCAGGTCAGTAGAAAGCAGACCTACAGACAAACATCTGGTCTGAGCTCTTTAATTTGCACCATCTTTAAGCTTGCGATGATTTGTTATGTGAACTTGTTTTGATGATGGTTTGTGTCACATGTAGATCCGGCCTGCTGGACCAGGGGATGCTGGTTAACATCCAGCAGCCGGTGATCCAGAGTGATGGAACTTTGGTGCTGGCAACAGATTCAAAGGTGCATCTGATCATTCAAGAGACCGTGTAACAGTAAACACACATCTGCCTGTTCTGCAGCTGCCTTTGTTTGTTAGGAAATTTGACCAGTCTAAAGAGGTTTGAGCACTAAATCTGTACTAGGCTCTATTGAATGTACAGCGGACGCCGGTTAGGTGACCTATATGATGGGATATAATCAGCATTATCTCATTTGTCTTCAGATGGACTGTGGGCAGGGAGACTTGGGGACGCTAGCCAATGTTGTGACATCACTGGCCAACCTGAGCGACTCACTAAAAGAAAACCTAAACAATAGCGATACCTCAGACAGCCAACATGAAGAGCAGTCTGCTAGCGAGATAACACGGTCAGTCAGCAGGACACAGAGAGGAGCGGAGTCTTGTCTTTGCTTGGTCAGATTTTGTTTCATATGTCAGTGGGCTCTTAAAATGCACTGTGTTTGTCTCTGCAGAGGCAAAATAGTCCATTAAAACAAGGCCTTACTAAAAGGTTCTGTTTTTACTTTTGTTTTATACTGCACTGATAATTTTACAAGTTCTGTTTTCTCATCTTTATAATTTTATACATTTAAGCCAGAAGGCCACAGTTAGCTGTTGTGGGTTGTAATATCTAGTGATTTCACCACTAGCACCATGATGTTCTAGACAAAGTAGATACCATCTCATTGATGGTTTTGTATTTTTATTTTAATCATTTTGTTTATTTTTGAATTAACATAACATTTTGTTATTATGATTAGTTAGTTTTCATGGATAATCATGTATGAGTAGAAAACCAATGTTAAAAACAGCATTTAGATAATAAAAGTGGTGCTAAGGAGTTAAAGTATACATAAAATGTTATGTCTGCAGTAAGAACACATTTATATTTTTGTGAATTGTGAAGAATTTCCTGTTAATGAAAGGTTTTTTCATTTTGTGTGTGTATATGTGTTTGTGCTTGTTGCACACAGTGCCTTTGACACCTTGGCCAAAGTCTTCAACCCACCTGAAGTCGGGGTTGAAGAGAATCTGGCTGATAAGTCGCAGTGTGTCAGTGGAACAACGATCCAGCTGATTGGTCGAGACCAGGAGACCCCAATCATAGAGGTGGAAGGACCGCTGCTCACAGACAGCCATGTCAGCTTTAAGGTGGGTAAAGTCCACTTGTAATGGGGGGAAAATAATATACACACTGTTTGGATGTTATTGACAACAGGGATACACACTTGACATCCACAAAAGTGGGGGTGGTACTCAGAAGAATTTCATTAAAGGTACAAGCCTTTAATTTATCTGTCTGTACTGTTACAGATTAGACCAGTATGCATGCATGTACGCAGTTATAAACAGCACTCCTCTCTTAAAACAGTAAAAGCCTTTAAAGTGGCTTGTTATCAGTTGAAATACTTATTTTAAGTTGGTTTTTAAGTGCTGTTGCCTATTTGATTTTCTTGTAGAGATAGACAGGCAATGCTGAAAATTTTGTGGAATGTGCATTAACTATTAACTAAGCTACTGGAACACCCCAATTAACACATGTTTTGTGTTTCTTTTGTGTTGGCATTCAACTATTGACAGTAAAGTTTTTAAACTTAATATCATTTTCAGTTGTGCTACGTTCTGTTTGTTTCTTTCCTCTAGCTGACCATGCCCAGCCCCATGCCCGAGTATCTGAATGTACACTATATCTGCGAATCGGCATCCAGACTTCTCTTCCTCTCCATGCACTGGGCACGCTCAATCCCAGCCTTCTCAGCTCTTGGGTGAGAGAGCATTTGGCACTTAAGTTAAATTTTTAACATTGCAAGCTTGTCTCTGTTTACAGTTTGCAGCTTTGCAAACACTACCTGATGATTGTTAATCAGCATTATTTTCTCTATATTCTCAGTCAAGAGGCTAACACCAGTTTGGTGCGAGCCTGCTGGAATGAGCTGTTCACTCTGGGTCTTGCTCAGTGCGCTCATGTGATGAACCTGTCGACCATCCTCGCAGCCATCATCAACCACCTTCAAAGCAGCATCCAGGATGGTATGGACCACAGACCTCGTCATCTTTCACAGTAGGACACACACACATATAAAGAGGAGTAAAGAAATGTGATTTATTTATTTATTTTTCTAAGTTATTAGGAAATCCAGGCCTTAAGCATAGAACATGATTTTATTACTTACATGTGATGAAATCAGAACAGGCTCATATTGTTGCTGTTTTTATTTAGATTGTGATGAAACTTTGAAATGTAATTGCACTTTGATGTGAAATAAATCTCCCCGCTAAAACAGTTTTGGCTTAATGAAGCTAACTACATTTCAGAAAAGTGACGAAACTTGCCACTAACAATGATTCAGAATTGCAGCTTCTTACGGTGATGATGTGCTTTATATTCTTTCTCTAAATAACTTTCCTTGGAAGATAATGCTTCAACGACTAAAGACAAGAATTAAACCATATGTAAAAATCTGAACTTTTTTTCCATCATAGACAAGCTGTCAGGGGAAAGGGTGAAGCAGGTGATGGAGCATATCTGGAAGTTCCAGGAGTTCTGTAACAGCATGACGAGGCTGGAGACCGACAGCTACGAATACGCCTACCTGAAGGCTATAGTGTTGTTCAGCCCAGGTGAGTGTGATTTTTCTTTATCAAAAGTAATAATGGACAGTCCAGATGTTATCAGTCAAATGAAAGGAATGAAATTTAAGTTGCATTTTGGAGTTCAGCTATTGTGTGTTTGACTCATCAGATCACCCAGGTGTGGACAGCAGTGGGCAGATTGAGAAGTTCCAGGAGAAAGCTCTGATGGAGCTGCAGGACTACGTGCAGAAAACATATCCAGATGACACCTACAGGTACATTCATACTTTCTATCTTACTCTCACCCCTGTTCAAAGCAAAGTGACAAAAAATGATAAACAAAGAAAGTGATTTCTCCTTGCAACTAGTTTAATATTCATGGTAAGCCTTTCAGTTCATGAATTAATACCTAGCACCAAGATGGAAAAGTAACCGATGGTGTTTAAGATTCATGATTCCTTTAGATTAACATACATAACAGATTAACATACATATTCATTAAAGCATACACAGAAATATACACACAGTTCCAGACATTCACGTATGCTTAAGAGAGTTGAAATGGCCACAGTAGTTCTATAGAAATATTGCACTTGTGTAAGAAAATTGTCTATAAATAGTAAATAATAAATAACAATAAATAGTACTTGACCAGGTATTGTTAGAGTTTGTGTTATTGAGTTATAGTGTGTTTGGTTTCAGAGCAGAGTTCAGTGTGATGATGGATCTGGGATAAAAACTGTTTAATGCAGCGTACTTTCTGCAGGCAGTGTGATGTGTATATGTCTTCAGGAGCAGGCAGCTGTGTGTTGGTGATCTTTTGTGCAGTTTTTCTGACTCTCTGCAGTGCCTTCTTATCCACTGCAGAGCTGTTACCATACCATGTCAGGATGCTGTGAGTGAGGACACTTTGAATGGTGCAGCGAAAGACACCAGGAGGTTTTGTGACAGATTAATTTTCCTCAGAGTTCTCAGGAAATACAGTCTATGCTGTGCTTTCTTAATGAGGCAGTGTGTGTTGTGTGTCCATGCGAGGTCCTCTGTGATGTGTGTGCACAGGAACCCAGTTTTAGCATAACTTTTAAAGACTGATAAGTGATTTCAATAATTTACAGGCCACCTAGGCCAAATAATGCTTTTAACCAAGTTTGAATACTCATAATATTTTACTCCAAAATATGATCCATATAAAATTCTTTTTCTTGGTGATTTTAATACTGATTTCATGTTGTAGACTCTTTTAACCTCACTCAGGCTGTAAGTGTATTAACACATTAAAACGGTCACATCTCACACAACTCAAATGGCTTAGCGGAAACGTTCCCTGACTTCTATTGTGAAGACTTCTATTGCAGGTTCAAGTAGCACATGGAACATTGGCTGTGGCTCAGGAGTTAGAGCAGGTCATCTACTAATCGGAAGGTCAGTGGTTCAATCCCTGACTCCACTAGTCTGCATATCAAAGTATCCTTGGGCACAATACTGAATCCCAAGTAACTCCTGATGTGCTCATCAAAAAGCACATAAGTATAGATAAAAGTGCTGTATAACTGGGTGAATGAGGCTTGTAGTATAGACCCTCTTGAGTACTCAAACTGAGTAGAAAAATGCTATATAAGTATGAGTCTATTTACCATCCTCAACCTGATCTTACATTGCAGTCTCATCCCCAATAACTTTAAAACCAAAGATATCTGTCTGATCACAAAGCTCTTTTATTTAAGGCATTCTTAAACCTTTTGTTGTAGAGTTTCAGGTCAGGGTTTGTACACGCCATTAAACCATCTCCAGTGAGGTCCCAGGGACTCCCAGTCCACTGATAGCTCTTCACACCGGACTGGTTGGGAAGTTGTCCTGCTTCAGCCAGGATCCTACTTAACTGTGGCATCCATTTTTCAAGGCTCTTGCAATCCTCTTCCTCCTTCACAGCCCTAGTGGACAGTTTCTGGAGGTAAGGAGTATTTGGGTTAGTCAGATGGTGAGGAAGGGTCTGATGGCCCCCCGTCAACAGCTAAGGATGTCCAGATTTGGTCTTCCCCCCTCAGTGGTACTTTCAAGACCTCCACCTTCTTCATCATGATCCAGTTCCCCCACCAGACTGCATTCTTCTTCCAGCTGCCCTATCTGCTGTTGTAGCCTGTCTCGACATTGATGTAGCCTTTCCAAATCCTTTGTGTAGTCTTGGAAGCGGCTGGCTGCTTTTGCCGTGGGGTTCACCAGAACACAATTGATCCCCGTTTCATTTGCCAACATCTTTACTATAGGGTCATATTTCTTGGAGGGACTCACCAGGGTGGTTACCAACTCTCCTGTCCATTCCTCCAAAATCACAGCCCACCGTTTTATCCACTCTTGGATGTCTTTTTCAGTCTTTACTTCTGTAGGGCTTGGCAGTACCATCACCAGCACTCCACTGACGGTCTCCTCAGAACAGTAGACTTGTCTTTTCTCAGCTACTCCACCCAACTCATTCCTGAGGTAGCTTAAATGGTTGTTTGGATTGACCTGCTGGAGATGATCCTGTATGGTGTGATCCCAGCTGTCGAACCCCTCTCCGAGCACTATCACTCTGCAGGGTCGCTTGTGGGTTCCTTCACTCTTCTCAGAGCCTGGAGTG
>VVAS01047208.1:0-21827 GCA_015103295.1 Ptychochromis oligacanthus
TGGCCTCATCTCCGTCTGCGCCAGACAACTAGCCTGGCCTGGGAGACCGAACGACGAGGCTCTCGGTCGTGTACCAAACACAAGCAAACACGGCGACGGTCCTTGTGTTGTGTCGATGTACTCACCTTGTCCGTTTATAGCTGCGTGTGGATTTTTGGGTTGCACACAAGCTGGCCGGCTTGAATGTGTGATTTTAGGCGCGCTGGGCGCACGTCGTCTCGGTTTGCCGTCGGGCCGTGATGTGGAAGCGGCACAGCGGACTCGGCTGGGAGAAATCGGGAAATGTGAGAAAGCCCCTCTCTACTGCAGCTCTGTGCACCGGCAGTAGCCCATAACTGTCGTCAGGAGGCGCCAGCGCGGCGCATTTTCTCTGATATGCGCATGCATACATACTACAGAGCTCAAAGAAATCACTGTGCGATCATATTCCTGCAGGAGCTTATCTGAGGGAGCATTCGTGCTCTTCAGTGCTGAGATTATTGGCCTTGTGTTTATTGTGCTTCGACCCCTGTCGAAATCTAATTGAGCCGTGATTTTGAAATGACACAAAGTTTTGGGGGTTTTTTTTCTACATTTTTAGAAAGGAGGGAAGCCATGATGTGCACAACAAGGAGGCAACAATGAGGTTAAGTATCACTTACAGTGCTTTATCACTATATTACTACAATTTTCCTTTCATACTACAGTTTTATTAAATATTTTCATTATCTTTTCAAGGGTACAACTAATAGTGCAAATTGTAACTATATTCACGGGGTTGCTTGTTAATACAAAACATTTCAGCAAACATCAGTATCTTTGAATTATCTAGATAAAAACTGGTAACAGCAGTCCAAATATAGCTTCAAAAGAGAGAACAAAAATCGACCTAAATGCCAACTAATGCCTTTTGTTGCCACATAGATTCATACAGAGTAACAGCATTTGAAACATCACCAACAAGACAATAATTTCTTGAATCAGCTCTGCAACATGAAGCATTTATGATGTGGTAGTACACCTACAGGTCCCCTGACCTTGTGACTCTTGTGGTTGGTGATTTTAATTACAGACTGGCTAAATCCAAGACAAAGCCGTCCTTTTAAAACAACTTTGGCTGAGTATCCACGTCACATGATAAGAGGAGAAAGGGTCACAAAACTCATTAGGACAAACGGGCTCTGCCCAGAAGGTTTGCTTTGTTGTCCTACAGGGCAAGAGACTGGCTCCTCCACTCAGTTTGATGGAAAACAACAGGAGAAGGGAAGTGAAAATTTCCATCTGGTCCTCTCTCATGTAAATATGATAACTAGAACTCTCAATGATGTACAGAGTCACCTATGTGATAAACTCATTTATACTTGAAACTCTAAATCTAAATAAGAAGTCAAAATGCAAAAGGGGGGCAATATGGATAATTTCCCATTTTCCCAAGAATCCCGGACTCCTCATCCTGACTTGCTGAATGGCAGCTGCACGCTGAAAGATTGGCCAGTTCTCCAGGCCTGTATCTAATCCCTGCCCTCTGACTCCACAACCTCGTTCTGACCTTAAATAAACATTAGGGACTTAGTTTCCATCTGTAATCTTCAACATCCTTTGCCCCGCTAATTGGAGTTTCACACAGCAAAGACACCCTGACCTGAATCGGAGCAGGTGGATAGATAAACTGTGTGTGGAGGACACAATTGGCTTACACTAGCTCTCACACATCAGCCAGACGGTCTGTCTGTCTCCTCCCTTTCGCTCTCTCTGGAAACAGCACTTGCAGCCTTTGTTTACTACAAATATCTCTGCACCGGTACCTCAATTAAGCAAATAAAAAGTCACTGTAATTTCCCCTCTCTGCAGGCTATGAAAGATATTGTATTAGCCCACTGATTATTAAGAAACCCACTCAAACAGACCACATCATAATGAAATTTTCTATGTTTTTGAAGTAAATTATTAATTACACATAGAGAGTAATTAATAATTACTCTCTATCTGAAGGGCAGAAAATGGTAGATAAACACACTCAGCTTCACACCTAAGCTGCAGATGGAGGAGTTAAGTGCAATATTTCCACAATACTCGTGGTTTTTCTCTGATATTTACGTTTCTTAAACGTTTAATTGTAAACCTGATAGTTTCTTGAAATAGAGCGACACCCTTAGGTGAAACGCGGCCCTCTGGCCCGGTGCATTGTGGGCTTAGACCTGTCATTAAGGGCTTTTGTAGTCTTGCAGACAACACAACACACCCACATCCCGCACTCGAGCTGACTCTTGGTACAACAAACCCTAATCTAACCCTAGACTTGAGGGTACAAACATATATTCACTGTGAAATGTGTCGCTACCAGTACGTTTGTGTGAGTCTCCAAGATTGCCAGGTCTGCGGTTTTCCCGGGAACTGGGCTACATTTAAATCTTATTTATTTCTTCCCCCTGCGGATTGAGTAGACGTATTTTGAAGGAAATGACATGTATATCCATAGCTACAATTTTAAATGAAGCCATTTATACATGAATATGTAGGTAGACACACCTTCACAAATCCTACCGAACCGAGTCTAAATCACATGTCATCCTCGCACAGACACAAACACCGACCGCTGCCTGCCTTTGCTACCAGCTCAGCGCACTGGGGTATGTTCAGGGGCTAGTTTTGATTGGCTATTGGGGTGGGTTCGTAGCACAGACCTGGCAACCCTTCCGTTTGGCCCGCAGTCTGCAAAATGGCGACCTCCCTGGGCTCCAACACCTACAACAGACAGAACTGGGAAGACGCGGTACGTTTAATCGGCACTATATGTTACCGAGCGGCCACTGTGGCCGAAGCGCAACATGTTCCTGATACATTTCATGAATTAGTGTAATCGTAAAATGTTCCCGCTTTCTACTAAGCTGTTCGGTTTTCTCGGTAGTTAGCCTTCCGCTAGCTAGCGTTAGCTAGATGTAGAAGCGTGGCTGCTAGCGCCTTTAGCTTGCCTGTATATGCTGTAGTTACCGATATTGTACGTTAGCTCAGAAAACTTACCCGTTTCCGCTGGATCCGAACACATCAAGTTACGGATGACGGGCAAAAACGTCCGAGACTGAGTTCTAACCGTCACTGTTAATGTAACCTAAAGCTAGGCAACTATCCACACCTGTAAAGGCCAGCACTAGCAGGCTAACAATGCCAAAACCATGGCAGGCGGGTGAAAGGTTTTCTTTATAAACTGATACCGTAAAAGCCACACCATCCTGGGTGGCACCGCTCTGTTGCAAACTCGTACAGGGAAGACGAGACTGTGGTTTTTAGTAAAGCAAGCCCAAACACAGGAAGACCAAACCTGCTTGTCTGGCAGGTTTTACAGCGGAATGGTGAAAACACCAGAAGAAATTTGGTCTGTAAAAACAAGTCTATAAAAAATAAAGTTCTGTAAACAGCTGTTTTCAGCGGTGATTGGTTGTTATATAAGGTCATACACAGACCAGCCCTTGTAGCAGAAACTGATACAACCTTTCCTTTGCCTTCTGATTCTTTAATTTACTAGTTGTGCGTCAAGAAACTTGTGTTTTTGACCTAATGAACGATCAGTTACCCTATAAGGCATCAAACCGGTTTCCCTGCTTGAGCTGTGACACAGCAGGGCATCTGACCAATGTTGGTTTTGTTAAGACACCAGACTATAAACTTTGCAACCCTAGATTATGTAGATGACGTTTCAGCCATAAGATCTGCTTATATTTAGATGTTTGGCGGATGCTGTCTGGGAGAGGGATTAAGGCAAGGTCGTTTTCAGCAGCCAACACTTGGACTGAAACAGCATCCTTAAACAGATGGCAAAATAGGACCCATAGCACTCCCTGTATTCAATCACACGTGTACCTTTGCCAAGGTACCCACAGCAGAAAGTGAAGCAGAGATGGGAGGCCAAGTTGTTGCTTTAGACACCAAGGGACGGTTGGATAAACAGCAGATAAGGTGGTTGATTTATTTTTTTAAACAAGGTAAACATATGGCTTCCTTTCCCCTCAGGATTTTCCGATTCTGTGTCAGACATGTTTAGGAGAAAATCCTTACATCCGTATGGTGAGTGAGCATTCCTGTGTCTTCACTGTGGATTCAGGATTATTTGCTTTTAGAGTTCATACCAGCAGGCGTGCAAGTGCAAATCTGTTCATGCTTTGTTTTACAGACCAAGGAAAAATACGGGAAAGAATGCAAGGTATGTTTTGCGTTAACTATTAAAATTATGTGTGTGCAGTCCACATTGTGCTTTACCTCGTATTACTTGGAGATTTTTTATAATATTTCATTGTTTGCCTCTCAGATCTGTGCTCGACCCTTTACTGTGTTCCGATGGTGTCCAGGAACACGGATGCGTTTCAAGAAGACAGAAGTCTGTCAGACCTGCAGTAAAATGAAAAATGTTTGTCAGACATGTCTGCTGGATCTGGAATATGGTGAGTCTCTCTGATTTGCTCCTCTGGGTTTTGCCAGCACGCAGCTATTGTGAGCCCCTGACTCAAGTAGCTCTGAGTTTAACCCTCTTGTTGTATCGTGTGTTTGGCAGGTTTGCCTATCCAAGTCCGAGACACCGGACTCTCCATTAAGGATGAGGTTCCTAAGTCAGATGTGAATAAAGAGTACTACACACAGAACATGGAGAGAGAGGTATAATTGCTTTCTGAGAGAGTTTCTTTCAATTGCAGTAGCATACACAGGTTGTAATGATGGCACAATCTTCCTTTGCACCTGATAACAGTATTTACTGATCCAGTGCCTGATCCTGTGTTAATAAAAAAATTGATTTTCAAATCCATCATGTCTATTTGGACCTCTACTTTTACAGATAGCCAATTCCGATGGCACACGGCCAGTGGGCCAGCTTGGGAAGGCTACAAGTTCTAGTGATATGCTGCTGAAACTGGCTCGGACCACACCGTATTACAAGAGGAACCGGCCACATATCTGCTCCTTCTGGGTGAAGGGAGAGTGTAAGAGAGGGGAGGAGTGTCCCTACAGGTGAGTGGCATGCTGGCTGTTTTGATGTCTTGGGATCGAACTTGGTGCTTTGAGTGTGACGTTGCAAGGTGGAGCCGATCGCTTCTAATCTTGATGTATTGTTTGAGTCCTTTTGATACAGGGTTACAGATATTAACTTGTCTTGATTATTTAGTTAAGCTGTAATTTATTATATTTATTGTTATTCAGCTTGGTTGCCCTTTTCACACAGGCATGAGAAGCCCACAGATCCTGATGACCCTCTAGCCGACCAAAACATAAAGGATCGTTACTATGGCATCAATGACCCAGTAGCTGACAAGCTGCTAAAGCGGGCTTCAACTATGCCCCGCCTGGACCCACCAGAGGACAAATCCATCACCACCCTCTACATTGGGGGGTTGGGAGATACTGTTACAGATGGAGACCTCAAGTAAGCATTTCTGTCGCACAACAACCTCTTTTACAGCTTGCTGTGATAATTTATTGTTATGCCTCAATGCCCGGGACAGCCGTGGCTGGAGGCATTATGTTTTCAGTTGTCTGTTCATCCATCTGTCCCACTCTTATCTCTCTTTAATGTCTTGGGGGAATCTCTTTAAATTTGGCACAAACAAAAATGAGCTGATTAGAATATTACAAAACACAAATGTCTAATACTATAAAATAATGAGAGGGATGTTCTGCAAAAACAATTTGCTGACTATTACTCAAAGCAATAACTCGGGGAAACAAGAAGAGATTGTGGTCAAATTTAACATTTGGTCAGATACTGAATTGGTGGCACTAATCTTTCGTGCCCACCCAATAAATTCTGGCAAAGCCTTCACTACATGTATTATTAGGCTGGACAGACATTGTTGTCATCCACAATGGGTTAAAACCACAAGGCAGTAACTCTAATTTATGCTTATTTTGTAAATATTGCCGTGTTGCAGTTTGAAAACTTTTGATTTCAATATTCTGAGTCCGGTAAGCTTGTATCTGTGTTAATTGCAGGAGTCACTTCTACCAGTTTGGCGAAATCCGAACCATAACCATAGTCCAAAGGCAGCAGTGTGCATTCATCCAGTTTGCTACGCGGCAGTCAGCTGAGATGGCTGCTGAAAAGTCCTTCAACAAACTCATTATTAATGGACGAAGGCTCACTGTCAAGTGGGGAAGGTAAGAGTCTGATGAAAAGGTAAACATTATCCAGCTGTGTGAGCGTCACCAACAACACTAACAGATAAAGAATCCATGCAAAGGAGCTCGTACAGGCATGCATTGCAAAAATGCAACCAAAGAATGTCATCCTGCAGTCTGATTTAGAAACCTCTTAATTTTCATACAGCCCCAACAAGGAGAGCCATTTAGGTGGAGGTGTGAATATTTATAGTGATAATTCGCTTATTAAATGCTATGTGGTTATCTGAGGGTATTAGTGTTTAAAAGTAACAGGCTGATGCAATGCTGAATGCAAAGTATAAATACTGCTGTTTTAAGAGGAGTTTAATTAAATTGTGCCAGACAGGAGACTTAAAATTGTGTCTCCTGGACAATATTCTGCTGCTGCTCACCCTTTTCACTGATGCTGAACATGGCAATGTCATTAGTCTATCTGACGTGCTGTGTGCCCATTTAGGTCTCAGGCAGCAAGGGGAAAGGAGGGAATCAAAGACGGTGTCAGTGAGATGGGTACCAGACTTGATCCTGTGCCTGGACTGCCTGGAGGTGAGTCTGGGAGATTTGGAATGGGAGTGTGTGGGTGTGTGCGTGTGCCTGCTTCAGGGGTAGTGCTGTCTGAAATTTCAGGAACATTTGGGGTTGGTCTTGCAGCACTGAGCATTGCTGATTGATGTGTACAGGCAGCCTCTCAGCCAGTTCGTCTTTCCAGACTTTCTTGTTCTTAAACTCTGCTAGTGTAGCTGTGCATGATTCACAGTTGAAAATAATCCTTATTTATCTTATACCGAGTCCTTCAATTCATCCACTGTCTCAAACTAATGTTTTTAGCTTCTCTCTCTTTAAGTCATTGGTTCTCAAACTAGGCGTGCCCCACTGGTGGGGAATAGAGCCACTGCAGGGCGGGAATGGATGAGCAGGTGAAAAATACGGGTTAAAGCTAAGCTGAGTCAATGGGACTTTTGCAGTTAAAATATGACTTAGATCCTTTTTGTTATTTATTAATACAAATTGTGAAGAGCAGGGATTTAACTTTTTTCACTAGAAAAAGTTTGAGAGTCACTGCTATAATCAAACTTTTTTTTCAGATTGGCTGCCCTTTGCAAACAGAAGGCTCTGGCTGTAAGCACAGCACCCCCATTAATTTTTCTTGAATATTTCACGTAGTTACACTCTAAGGTGTAAATACAATTGTGTGCATGTCCACACAACCTTGGACGAGGGTGCCACATCTCCAGAGTTTGTGTGAATGCAAGTGGAGCAGACACTTTGTCTGCTGGGACTGCTCAGCTCTTTGTTTGTCTGCGTATGTGCTGTAGCTCAGCTCTAACGATGAGAGCAGGGAAGAAAGATGGTTGGAATATACTGTTTGATGTCTACATCTAATTTTGTTTGTTGTTTTACCAGCTCTCAGTAAATTTTGGTACTTTGAAATCTGCATGCTGAATTGGGCTTGAGAGTAGCCTAAAACATAGCAAAATCAGACATTAAAAACATGGTGCTCCTGTAATGCTATTTCCTACTTAGTTCCTGAAACATTGCTCTTCTGTGCATTAGCTCTGCCCCCACCACCAGCTCTGGATGAAGAGGCTCCTGCCAACTACTTCAACCTTGACCCCAGCTCCTCTCCTGCTGTCATGAACATTGCATTGCCCCCACCTCCAGGCATCAACCCACCTCCTCCAGGTAAAATTCTAACTGTTATCTCTGTGTATTTATGTAGTACAGATAATAAAAACAAAATAAATACAAACAAGCCTTAATTCTAATGAGACTCTATCATAGGCTTACAGAATTTGTGATAGTTCATCATATCAGCATAGACTAAATAATAGCCTGAGTAGATTCTCAGAATGTTTATTTCTTTTGCTCCCTTAGGTTTTGGTCCTCCAATGTTTCACCCCATGGGTCCCATGGCCCCACCTATGCCTCCTCCAATGAGCATGAGACCTCCAGGTCAAATCCACTACCCCTCTCAGGATCCTCAGCGCATGGGTGCCCATGCTGCACACGGTGCACGTCACGGGGATTAGCTGCCAGAGGGAAATCATGCTGTGCTTAAGGTGTCGCTCTTTTCCTTGTTGGACCTGGTCACGTGCACTCGCATCAAATACTGCTGGGGTGCCTGAAGACGCCGTCTGTGAGCAATGCATCGCATAGAAAACTGTTACCTTTTAATGTTCTACCTGCAGAGCGGTGAATGAAGTGAACAAGCATCATCTGTGTCTAGAGAGACAACAACCAGGATCTTACAAGAAAAGTTAAAAAGTACCTAAACAGCATCTCAACAGTGGAGCTTAACATTTTAAAAGACTTTAAACACAAGAGTACTGGCCACATGGGTTTAAAGGGCTCCTGTGGTAGGAATCATTGTGTGTATATATAAAAATGTTTTTCCTTAGGTAAAACTTGTATTTGTCACATTGTGGTAGGATAACATCGAATTGGACTCAAAGCAGACACCTGTTAATTTCAGTTGACTTGACTTTTTTTATTTTTTATTTGACATCATCTGAGCATCCCACAGCATAATTACTTACTTTATTGTAAGGTTTTCTTTAAATATTGTTTTCACTTGTCATTAAAACATTTTTCAAACCATTATCTCTGTTATCTATATAACAACATTTGGCAGCCTCTGATTAGTAGAGAAGAAGATGTAAAGCTGCAGAGTAGAAGGAAAGGAGAGGGCAGTCAGGCACTGAGACATTGATAGGATCAGATACTGCTTGAGGTGACAAACAGGAACAATAGGTAGGACTGATCAGCCTGTGGCAGCATTGTCCTGGACTTGACTGAGTGTGTAATGAAGTGATTCAAGCACTAGGAGTTCGCCTCAGCTCGTCAATCCACTCAGCAGTATCATGCAGGAGTATTTTTTTCTTCTCCCCTGCAGTGCTCTATGATTAACAGAGGGTTCATCTTTGTAGGAGGAGAGGAGCGAGCATAGGCCAGTGTTTCAGTCTTTAGCTTGTCAACTTGTTTTTATAGTTCATTAGATTCAGGGAGGTAATCGATTCCCCACCCCCTGGGTGCTTTGTTGAAGTTAGGGCGGTGGCACATGCGTTCCAGGGCAATGCCAGGAAGGTTCTGGGACTCCACTGCCTCAAAGCTAATCACTGGGATCACCCGTTTGCTTGCCATAGTGCCCCCAAATGGCATTGGAGATCTGAGAAACAAAGAAGAGTTCTTACTCAGTAAGCTAAATGCTTTGTGTTTGATGCTCCTGGTAGGACATGACAACCTAGAAGTCATAGCTTACACTGCTTCCCATAAAGGGGATATATTTCGCATGACACTTTATATGAATTTGGACATCACTGCTCTCCTGTTAAAAGTTAAAAAAAAAAACAACAACAACAAACCAAAAGTGACTGGAGATGAACTGGGTGTGAAGTGAAATTGACCTCCTTTACTCACACTGCTGCTCTGACCATTAGTTGAGTTCAGATTTAATTAAGGCTTCATAATTTCATAATAATCTTAAGCGTGTAAAGAGATCCTTCCACAGGGGCTGCATTTTCAAACTGGCTGGCAGAGTCTGCTTAACGGACAGCTTTAAGTGAGTAAAGTCAGTTTGTCTTTCATAGATTCTCCATTTGTCCATCTGCCCAAGCTTAACCTTTGTCCTGCCTCACTTGTGTGATGCAATTCCTTGTGTGCCATGAGAAATGTGATTCCCTTTCGTGTGCAGTCTGTTTTGTGGGGCCATTAAAAGCTTGCAGGCCCCCCAGCAGATAATTTTTCAAGAGCCAGTGTTCAAAATAGCCATCACAGAACGTCACTCCAAGGAAGTGCAAGCCAGAGACTGGATTAATTTTCAAACTCTGGAAACATGGAGTGGAGCCGAGGGAAGATATGATGGTGATGGATAAGGTGGTGAGGTCATCTGTGGGTCTATTTGTAGAACGGTGGGCTTCCAACAGGACAAGATTTACCACTTTGTGATTTATTTGGGTAAACTCAGTTTTGGCTAGATAAGACAATGTGGAAAGTCAGATTTACCTGTTGAAGCACCTGTAGTTGGTAGGTTTTAGTCTTTGTGGGGGCTGGGGCAGCTGGGTGTTCAGGAGCTCCTCGTTGTCTCCCAAAGCTTCCCTCCATGGGGAGCAGTAGGATTTGGGGATTACTGTTGTGTTGAACTTCTCACAAGGAATTTCCTTCAGAGGGCCGGAATATCCTGACATAAACAAAAGTTTAATATCAGTGGATAAAAATAGCAACCCACTATGGGTAAAGTGAAAAGTGTTACTACTGTTTTGAGCGTGTTGTGAATTCTATGTAAATTGGCTTATTGTTCGACTAAAAACTCAAAACCCACTAGATAAAATCATAAAGCCTCTCCCTATTAAAGCAAACACAGATCTAACATAAATATGTTTGACATCAACCCCGTCAATAGGAAACAGGAATTCGAGTAATTAGATCTCAGTGTGAATCCCTGATAATAAACAGTGCTTAGCTCACTGTCAGTCAGACCGTAAGCAGTGCCTTCTGTCAGGCCAAATACACAACAGCAATCAACAAAGATGCTCACACTTAATTGCTTTCTACAAACTGCCAGCTCTCCTGGCACCAATAACAATAAAACAAATCCATGTGCTCAATGCATCTCCAAAAGAAAGGTGAGCACTTGCAGATCAGAGTGTGATACAACGCCCATGCATTGCTCAAGCATTGGCTTTATCCAGGCACTGGTGCTGCAAAGAGCAAGTCCTATTGCTTGTGCTTGTGGCAGCCGTTGGCAATCCTTTCTTCGTCATATATTACCTGGAGCCAGGACATCAGGACTGCCCTTCTTTGCTACAGTCTTCTGAAGGTTCATGACCAGGCTATGCTTACCAGGGATGGAGAAAGCCTGGTTCTCTTTTCCCGCCTGCAGCTCTCGGTTGATTTGCGGGGTAGGAATGGGCTGGGCATGAACCTAGGAAAGATAATGGGTTAATTTATTTACTCTCCTAACAAGGGCTCCTGTTGTTATGTTGATATGGCAGTAATTCATCATAATGGGAGAAACCACATAACTCTAGGATGGCTCTGACTGTGGTAAAATGTGTCAGAATGCTGTACTACAAATAGAAAGCAAATACTAAGAAAGGTCAGACTTTTTTGCTATTAATTACAGCTCTTTGATACATCCAGCACACCAAGCTGTTATAACTGAAACAGTTTCTTAATTTAATATGTAGGTCGTTGTGTGACACGCTCCATCTCTCACTTTCTTACATTGCTGGTATTGTGAGCACTATTAGTGGCACTCTCTACTGTGAATCTCTCAGCCCTCTTCTGTCTCTCCTGAAACATGCGAGATCCTCGATTAGAGAGAAGGTTGAGCTCCTCCATCATCACGTCTTTTGGAACACTGATCTTCTTCCCCAGGTTCAGACCTTTTGCAGAACATGACAGACACACAGATCCTGATTACACACATGGCATCCTTAAGTTAAAGTTCAGAGAAAAGAGAAAATCATTTGCTCTAAGCATTTGTGCAGTGTGGCATAGGATTTAGCCCTCCATAAATACTTGCTGAGATATAGTTGTTAGTGCTAATTAATGATAGCAGCAACTTAGAGACATTTGGAAAGAGAAGGACAGTGACAGGCTATTAAGGACCTCTGGCAAATCTTTAAGTCTCCTCTGGTCCCCTTATTTCTGTCAACATTAAACAGCTGAGAGGGACTTATATATAAAAGTAAAAGCATGGGAAGCATCACTAAGTTGTTATCCTCGCAGCTTTCGCTCAGGGTCTCTTCTTGTGTGATATCACAGCGCTGCGGAGGGTCTGAAATAGCTTCAAGGTGATGTCAAGAGGTGTGTAATGTTTGTTGTGATTCAAGGTTGCATGGGTAACCGGGCATATAAATAGGATCTTTGGATGAAAGACTCATGTAAGAGCGGATGGCTCTCTTACTTGCACATGATAAGTGTTCAGGGAGGTTTGGGCATGTGCCATCCTTGAGGAGCTGCCTTTGATCAGCTTGTGTAAAATTCAGTTGTGGGAGTCACATTTTGCTGAGTTTAGGAGACTTGGTTTCAAAGCCTAGCTGGCGGCCAGAACTGGAAAACAAACAGTGCAACTGGGATGGTCCCTGGTGGAATGTGTGGAGAATTTCAACAGTGCATTGGCACTCCTGGGATTTGGGTGTACCACAGTCCGCTTCTCTCCAGGCAGTGGGCTAACATGCGTTGGTGTTTGGCTCAGTTACATCTGATGGTCCCAGCTATGAGCTCATACTATATGTCAGACAGAATAGGGGCATAAATCCAAACGTTATTTTATAGAATATGCAAACCTACATGGAAACTAATATGTAAAAGGTTTGCAGACCTACGTCAGTTCTATGTCCTGATGTCCTGACATAGCCAGTAACAAAACTAATGCATCTAAAATACACTTACCTCCCCTGGCCTCCTTAGACAGAGCCTTAGCCTGCAACATCCTCTGCTTAGTCATGTTATCCACACCTGACTGCATCATCATTCCCAGCTTCCTCTAATGGACACAGACATTTTAATAATTAGTATAAGGACTAATATATATTGTAGATTTTTCATACACAACATAAACAGGTTTTTTTTAACCAACAATCTTTTTTAACAGCTTCCAAATTAGTGACAAAAGCAAGAAAAAGGAAGTTTCTTATTGATGTTGACAAAAACGTAGCTATGCCACAAATCCTTAGTTGTACAACCCAATGTAAGAAATGTAAGAAAACACAGGCTGCAATGACTGGCAAAAGATTGAAACCCTATATTTAATTTAAACAACAAATCAGATATTAATCCAAGATTGAATATGCACTGTGGAGAACTATCCTGTGGTCTGATGAATTAAAAATGACATTTCTTTGTAGAAATTCTCCACATGCTGTGGGATAAAGAAGAAGGGGACTCTCCAGCTTATAACTGGAAAGGAACTATCCATTATCTGTAGGGACTATCTGTATTATGCAAATTTGTGAAGGTACTACAAACATTATATGTAAGCATTGGAGCAGCATACAGTTAGGTCCATATGTATTTGGACAATGACACAATGTTTGTAGTTTTGCCTCTGTATAGCATTTTAAATCAAACAGTTGATGTAAAGTTTAAAAAAAACCCAAAAAAAAAACCAACAACGTTACATTAACTGTTTAGGAATTTCAGGCATTTTTGTACACAGTCCCTCATTTTCAGAATTAATTGGACAATTGCCTTACAAGCAGTTTCATGGCCAGGTGAAACCGGTTCCCTTGTTATTCCAGGACAAATTAAGCAGATAAAAAATCTAGAGTTAATTCCAGGTGTATAAATTGGGTAGCTTTTCACTGTAATTTTAATATAAGGCCCAAAAGGATGTCTATGGAAGTGAAGGAGGCCGTCATTCGGCTGAAAAATCTAAATAGACCTATCAGAGAGACATCAGACACTTTAGGAGTGGCCAAATCAACAACCTGTGACATACTTAGCAAGGAATGCACTGGCAACACCAAAAGGCCTGAAAGACCACAGAAAAAACGGCTAAAGTGCGTGATGACAGAATTATTTGCTTTGTTAAGAAAACACATGTACATAACAGAAATCACAGAAATCACAAAATCTAACCAAGTCAAGAACACTCTCGAGGACATAGGCGGGTCATTGTCAAGGTCTACAATCAAGAGGCACCTTCAAAAATGTAAACAGAGAGGCTTTACAACAAGGTGCAAACCACTGGTTACACTCAAGAGCAGTAAGGCCAGATTAGACTTTGCCATAAAACACTTAAAAGGACCTGCCCATTTCTGGAAAATATTTTTTGGACAGATGAAACCAAGATTAACTTGTACCAGAATGATGGGAAGAGAAAAGTCTGGAGAAGGAGAGAAACAGCTTATGATCCGAAACATACCAGATCATCTGTCAAACATGGTGAAGGTAATGTTATGGGATGGGTATGTATGGCTGCCAGCAGAACCAGGTTACTAATGTTTATTGATGATGTGACTGCTGATAGATAAATGCTGCAAAACTGATCAGATGGTGCTTGGATGGTGCATGGATAATGACCCAAAGTATACTGGAAAAGCAATCCAAGCGTTTCTCAAGGCAAAGAAATTGGATATTCTTCAATGGCCAAGTCAGTCACCTTATCTCAACCCAACAGAGCAGCTTTTCAGCTATTAAAAACAAAAGTGAAGGCAACAAGGCCCACAAACAAGCAGCAAGGGGGCTGCAGTAAAGGCCTAGCAGAGGGTCTAAAGGGAGGAAACAGCATTTGGTGATGCCCATGGGCTCTAGACTTCAGGAAGTCATTGACTATAAATGATTTTCATCCAAGTATTAAAAAACAGCCCTTCTATTGAAAATTACGTTAGTTTGTCCAATTACTATTGAAAGGAGAAAATGGAGGACTATGTATAAAAATGCCTGTACTTTCCAGAAAGTGCAATATATTTTTAAAAAACCCCTTGAATTAAAGCTGAAAGTCTGCACTTCAATCACATCTTGATTGTTTGATTTAAAATCCACTGTGGTGGTATACAGAGGCAAAATTATAAAACTGTGTTAATGTCCAAATACTTATGAACCTAACTGTATCCTGCCATCCAGATCACGTCTTTTTCAGGGACGGTCCTAACTATTCAACAAGACCAAACCACATTCTGCATGTATCGCAGCATCATGGGCTGGCTTCTAAACTGGCATGCCTGCAATCCAGGCCTGTCAGTCACTGAGAATATTTGGGGCACCCTGAAACCCAAATTATGAGCAGGGAGGCCACAAACTGTTGAGCAACTGAAATCCTATATCAAGTGAGAACAGGGAGACATTTCACTTTAACTTGGTCAATAAAGTCCTCAAATGCTTACAGAGTGTTGTTAAGAGAAGAGGTGACCGAACCTGTGGTGCCTCTCTTTTTTGTACTGATTTAAATATGTTTTACAAGGTGTCCCAACTTTCTTGGAAACAAGGATGTATGCTGCAGTCATACTCAAAAGTTATTTTAGGTCAGCTCTATTTTGTTAAATGAGTGTGCCTAGATTGCTCCAGTCGTCTTTTACCCTCATGGGTCTAAACAATGCAGACAGATTACTTCTCTAAAATGAAAATACTTATTTATACTTGTTCAGTCACGTCTTGTATAACTAGGATAATCAAAAGTCATGCTACAGCTAAGTGCACCTTTAAACTTTATATCAGTTTCTCCCGCACCATGAAAATGTATGATTTCCCCTGTTTAACATTCATTTATGAGTCCAGGGACTTCGGTACCTAACACTCAGTCAGACTGTGCCGTATAATCACTGCTTATTTGGGCCATACAAAGGTCTACACTCCCCTTATTTTAGTCCTTACCTGCTTTTCCTGCCTGCCTGTATGCTGGGTGTTGGAGCTGGTTGGGGTGGCTGTGTGGTTCGTCCCTTACTGTTGCTGGGATGCTTCCACGCTCCACTCTGACACTCCTCAGCACAGAAGGAACCGTCTGTATAAAACTCATCCCAAGATGCCTCCAGTGCTTACCTCACTGAGTTTATTTTAGCAGAGGGGTAAGAGAGTGAGGATGGATCGAGGGAGTGTTTGAGGAGGGGGGGTATAAGTGATTTAGGGAAAGGAACAAGCACAAAGATTTACATCCTGACCTCAAGCTTCTGAGATGATAAAAATCGGATCCCGTCAGCATTTGATAACAGCAGCTGTCCAGACACTGAGACATAGAGGGCAAGTACCCAACCTCCCCATTGCAAACTTGAACACAGGCAGCACAGTTTTACAGAAACAGGGACGAGGTTGTGACTCTGTTTTCTAGTTTGGTCGTTCTTTACGTTTCTGAAAGTGTGAGGCCTTCACATCTTTCTTTTCAAACTGCTATGAGGTATTCTGAGTTATTCAGATGTGTAAATAACTGTAGCAATGTTTTTACTGTTGTGACTTCATTTATTTGCTGGTTTACCAACTGCAGAGAAACTCCAGTAGTGACTTCTGCATAAATCTGTTTCTGTGTTACACTATAAGTAATGACCTTTAACTTTATATTTGGCTGTCCTTTTTGAACTCAAGTTAATTTCATCATGCAGCTTTTTCCCCCACAAATTGATTCATTGAGCTCAGCAGGAGCCTGGAGTGGGGAAAAAAAACATTTTCTTTATCCCTGCTGAGATTGGATATCGATTTTGCACCTGCCCTGCTCCACAATACCACTATCTCCCAGTGGGAAGCCTCCTGGGCTTTGAAAGAAAATGTGAAGTCATCCTGAGTCACAGAAAATCAGCTGCAGACACACAATAAAAGCTGAAGCGTTGCTGCCCATTAAAAGTGTATTTAAGAGTGTTTGTTAGGAGAAAAAAAGCAATTTTGCTTAAAAAAAATAAAAATAAACCCAAGCAGGTTTAAACATTAAAAGAAAAAAAAAATCTGCTTTTGTGTGGTTCAGTCAGATGTAGGGAACAGCAAAATTAATCCATGACTCAAACCCATTCTGAGAAAGATAAAAGAACAAATAAATTAAAAGAAAACACACATTCGGATTTTGTGCATTGATCATAATAGTGCCAACAAGAGGATAACAAAATGAAGGCAGAAGAATTTCTCATATTGGTGTCATCTGTGCTCAAGAGGTTTCTTCCGCAGTATGTTTATGTCACATCAAGAGGTGCGCAGCCACCAGGCGCTGACAGCTGACACAAGAACAAAAGAGTCACATTCACACTTAAGGGCTTGTGTAATTAGGGCACCTTTAAAATCGTTTGCCCTGCTGGCCTTCAGTTGTATCCTTATTGGTAGAGTGAAGAGCCAGACAAAGCAAAAGACGCAATATAAATACATGTCTTTTTATAGCTTCGTGCTGAAAGCTAAATGCATTAATATTCAGCTTGCAGCACTGAAAAGTCATCGTTCTGAACTTTTCTTATCGCTTGCAGGTGCCTTGGGGAGGACTGTTGCAAGTCAATCAGCTGGGGAGCCGTCTTGCTAGTGCTCAGTCTGAGCTTGACTCCGGAGAGGAATAATGTATGGGCTGCTGTGTGAGAGTCTTCATGACTTCATCAAGGAGTCATATGGAGACGATGTGTGGAAGTTGGTCAGAGAGAGAGCAGATGTCAGGTTGCACTCTTTTGTCACCCACCAGGTACAGTATCTACAGTATGCCTTCATACTATATACCTATGCATGTACTATTTGTGAGGTCTGTAATGTATGAGTGCATCCAGTTCAACCTGTTTGCACATTTATCTGTCGCTCCGCCACTTTTGTCGGAAACTTTATAGTCATGAGGCCAAAATATCTGTTCATCTAAGTGATAATGTGTGCATTTGCAGGTCTACAGTGAGAGTGTAATTCCCCGCATTGCAAAGGCAGCCAGTGGAGTGACAGGCACACCCTACAATGAGCTGATGAACTCCTGGGGTGTCTACTTCCTGGGCTTTGTAGGGAAATATGGTTATGACAGGATCCTCAAGGTGAGAAAAGATCATAGATGAGAAAACTGTCACAACTGTGGCTGTATCATTGCAAATGTTAAGTGTTATAGTGGATTCTGTTGGTATGTGATTAGGGAACATCACATGAATGTAACAGCATGTAGTTTCTTCCAAAATTAGAGCATATCAGTTGGCTACATGTTTGGAATAGTCTGTCCACTGGCTGCAAAACTGCAATAAAAGATTAATTATACTTTCCATACTTGGAGGACTAAAAACTTGACTAAATGAAAGATATTCAGATTTTTTTTATCTTTTGAATTTATAGTACTTAGCTGAGATGACATCATGAAATATATTGGTTTATTTTTGGCATGGGTGAAATATTCTACATGACACGTTTCAATTAGCAGTATCCCTTTAAGAATACTATAATAAAAAAAAAGTCACAGAGTAAACCTGACCTGTTTCTTTGTTCCTCTGCCTCCAGGTGCTGGGCCGACACGTACGTGACTTTGTCAATGGCCTTGACAACCTCCATGAATACCTGCGCTTCAGCTACCCCAAGGTGCAACCTCCGACCTTCTTCTGCCAGGAGGAGTCCGCGACTGGAGTGACCCTCCACTACAGGTTTGCAATATTAGGGGTGGGGAGGGAGTCAGGGATTGACTATAGCACTGTAATGGGGCAGAGAGGGAAGACTGACTATCACCAGACATAAAAGTTGAAATAGAGACAAGTAAAAGAGAGGGGTTAATCTCTTTAAAAAGAAACTTTCTTCCTCTGTCACCTGCAGGAGTAAGCGAAAGGGCTACCTGCACTATGCTATGGGTCAGCTGAGGCAGATGGGGAAACAATTCTACGACACTGACATCCATGTGGAGGTGCTGTCTGAGCAGATGGTCGGAGACTACTCCCATGTCACCATGAGGTATGCACACAGCGAAAGACATACAAGATCAAATGGTGGAAAGCACATTTTGTTTCATGCTGCTTCATACCTTTGCTCCATTTACAACCCCAATTCCAAAAAAGTTGGGACACTGTGTAAAATGTAAATTAAAACAGAATGAAATGATTATCAAATCTCACAAACCCATATTTTATTCACAAAAGAAAATAGAAAACATCAAATTTTTAAACTGAGACGTTTTACTATTTCATGAAAAAGATTCATTTTTAATTTGATGGCAGCAACACGTCTCAAAAAAGTTGGGACAGAGCAACAAAAAGCTGGAAAAGTAAGTGGTACTAAAAAGAAACAGCTGGAGGAACATTTGGCAACTAATTAGGTGAATTGCCAACAGGTCAGTAACATGACTGGGTATAAAAAGATTATCTTAGAGAGGCATAGTTTCTCAGAAGTAACGGTAAAACCTGTGTCTACAAATTGTGTAACAATTTTAGAATAATGTTCCTCAACATAAAATTGTGAAGAGTTTGAATATCTCATCATCTCCAGTACAGAATATCTTTAAAAGATTGAGAGAATCTGGAGAAATCTCTGTTCGCAAGGGACAAGGTGAAAAATCAGTACTGGATGCCCATGATCTTCTGGCCCTCAGGCAGCTCTGCATTAAAAACAGGCAGGATTCTGAAATTCTTTTTGGAAAACATGGACACCACATCCTCTGGACTCAAGAGGAGAGGGACCATCTGGCTTGTTATCAGTGCTCAGTTCAAATCATCTCTGATGGTATGGGGGTGCATTAGTGCCTATGGAATTAGCAGCTTGCACATCTGGAAAGGCACCATCGATGCTGAAAGGTATATACAGGTTTTAGAGCAACGTGTGCTCCCGTTCAGACGATGTCTTTTTCAGGGAAGACCTTGCATATTTCAGCAACACAATGCTAAACCGCTTACTGCATTTATTACAGCAGCACGGCTTCTTAGTAGAAGAGTCCGGGTGCTAACATTTGGCGCATCATGAAATGAAAAATACAACAAAGAAAGCCCAGGCCTGTTGAGCAGCTAGAATCCTATATCAGACAAGAATGAACTCCTCAGTTCCCAGATGTTTACTGACTGTTAAAAGAAGATGGGATGCCTCACAGTAGTAAACATGGCCCTGTCCCATCTTTTTTGACATGTGTTGCTGCCATCAAATTCAAAATGACCTTATTTTTTTTTGTCTTATAATGGTACATTTTTTCAGTTTAAACATTTGATATGTTTTCTTCATTCTGTTGTGGATAAAATATGACTTTGTGAGATCTGAAAATCATTGCATTCTGTTTTTTTTATTGACATTTTATACAGCATCCCAACTTTTTTGGAATCAAGGTTGTATTTTGCAGCAACAGTTACTTTTCAAGTTAAGTTACAACATAAAAACCTATGAAATCAGTGGTTACCAAACCCTTTTATCTCGTGACCCCCTGCCTTTTTCTAAAGTAAAGATCTTCATACCTCTTTCACCATAGTTTTACTTCTGAAAAAAGCATTCCTTTGCATCTCTACACAGGCTGAACTTTGACAACTCAGCCTACCGGTACATCATGAAAGAGGATGAGGAAGAGCAGGAAATTTTGCCCATTACCTCTGACTTCTTCTTTGAGGTCTTCCCCTTTAACATCGTCTTCAGACAGGTAATTATTTTAAATTGCCCCCTTTATATAACTCACGGCAGTGAGGGAATGAAATGAAGACACACTCACTGATCCTTTAAATTATTTAGGACATGGTGGTGCACAACGTAGGATCAGGCCTGGCTACAGTCTTCCCTGATCTGGATGGAAAGAAGATCAACGACGCCTTCTTGCTGGCTCGCCCTCTGGTGGAGTTCACCTGGAACATGGTCAGAAATTTCACGAGTAACAATGCTCATGTTACCAGCCAATTGAGCTCAGGCTAGAGCCTCGTTAGACTACACTACAGTCTTTAAAATATCAGCTTTAAACAAGGTGCCAATGAGTGTTCAGAATACTGATCTAGTATTCTGTAAACAGATAATCTCCCATCCCAACAATCTGTTTGAGATCATATCCAAGGAGCCTGTGAAGAGAGAGAGGAACCTTCAAAACCGCGTCCAGAGTAAGAGTGGAAGCCATGTAAACAGTCACAGGGGTGTGTGTCTGATTGAGAGGACTTCTGGTGTAATCAGATTTACTGCAGTCAGACACCAAATATCGCATAGCTATTTTAAGTTAATTATTTTAAAAAGGTGTGAAGTTAAATTGATGTCTGTTCTTGTAGGCAATAAGCATTACACCTGGAGTGGAATTAAAGTTCTTGAGGTCCTGCAGTTGAAGAAATTCAGTCGTTTGATGTTTTTATTCACTTTCAATTGACTGAATTTATTGTAACTGATCCAAGCCTGGGTGAAACATGTTTACGACTCTTGATAATTCATCTTGTTTATCCACAGATTCTGACTATGAAAATGCCAATCGCTCTGCTGATGTAGACGTGGAGCTCATGGCTTTCCAGTCCATCATTGGAGATGATTATAAAGGTCAAGACCTCACTGTCATCCACAAAGATATATAGCGAGAAGTAGCAAACAGAAGTAATCTGGCTCTTAGATACGAGCTCTTAAATACATGGAAACATTAAAATGCAAAATATGTATTTTCAGTACCTCTTTCATGTCTATTCAACATGAAGCTGGAGCCAGCAGAAAGTTTCTGCCCAGAACAAAAGCTAAGACAGAGTCAGGATAGCTTTTCCTCACTGTTTCCACTTCCTAGGCTAAGCCACTGAATCCAGCTTCATTCTGAACACACAGATATGAGGGTGGTATCTGTTTTCATCAAACTGCCATCAAAAAAATGAACAAAACTATTTCCCCAAATGTCAAACTACTCTTTTAAAAAATGCTAAGTCCATTAAGATGACATTGTTATCACAGTGTGCAGCTATTATCCCCCTGCTGAATGTACTGCTGAGTATCCACAGCTAAAATCTAACCTAAAACACCTCTCTTAATGTTTGTCTTCTTGGCATTTGATTGCCCTTCTTTTAGACGGTAACAGTGCTAATGCGATGGAGAGCTGGGGTGATGGCAGCCGCTGCCTCAAACTAAAAGGACAAATGAGATACATGCCAGAGTGGGAGTCCATCATCTTCCTGGGAACCCCTGTGTAAAAACCCCCACCCCCAAAGAGACAACACACACACACACACATAGAAAGAGAACTTTATTAAAAGGCCGCAGTTGAAAGTAAAACATTCTAAAAAAGCAGCAAGAGCTAAAGTGAATTACGAGCGAGAAATAAAAGCCTGGGCAGTGAATCAAATCAGGGGCCCATTCTAACAGCACTTACCATGCATGAAATGAGCTGCTAATTAGCTTGTAATCAGACAGTGCAGCTCTTGTGAGCC
>VVAS01047227.1:0-10000 GCA_015103295.1 Ptychochromis oligacanthus
TTTTATTTTTTTTTTTTTTTTTTTTTTTTTTTTTTTTTAAGCGGCTTGTTAATAAATAAAACTGGTTAATGGGAACAGGAACCTAATAAGATGCATCAGCAAACTCAATGGTGGTAGCTTGTGTCTATAAACAAAATCAAAGTCACATAACATTATGACTGAAGGTGACATTATTCCACGAACTGCAAGTCAACTGTGAATCATGTGAAAGTAGGAAGATGGATGGTGATGGCTGGTATGTTAGGAATGAGGGTGTGAGCCCTGAAGGACAAGATGAACACGCACACATGCAAACTATTTGGCGATATGTTGTCAGGGCTTCACGTTGTGAATGAAAATGTCTTTGGGATGTTTGTTGTGATCTCCATATCTTAGTGGCATTACATAATTCAAATATCAGTTTTCTTAACGGAGCTCGGGAGGGAGGATGCTGGTACTGTGTGCTGCTATCTAATCAGTCCTACAGGGAGAAACTCACCTTTCTTTGATATTTCTCTTGCATGAATTCACACTGCTCTGATGTCATGGCTGACTTCCTAGAAAATCACTTTCTTTCACTGAGGTGTTCATAGCTCAGGAAAATTGAACCTGTTATTATTAAAAATGTAGCTGTGTAATAGTACACAAAATTACTGCAGTTACTGTAGGTTTCAGGAGTTACAGTGGCTGCTGTTTAGAAAAAAATAGGTTTTTAAAATTACTGACATGGGGATAATTTTAACCCCTCTAGACACCTTAGAAACTATAAATGTAAGTCTTTGTTGTTGGTTTTAGAGAATATAGAGTTAACGGGCTATAATCCAATCCATTGCACTATCCATTTGTAACTTAAATAAGCAAAAAACCTGGTGTCCTGTATAATTGAATCGAAGTCTGAAAGCTTCACATTCTGCATCTGAAAATGTCACTCTCTTGCTGTTGATTTCTTTCCATTTCATCATCCAAAGCTCACATTTGCTTCCATAACATAATGTTCAGGCCAAATGGTTTAGGTTTGAAGGTCATGAGTGCGTTTTGGAGCCCATTTTCTACATCTTGTAATTTCTCCCGCTAATGGACACCTGAGAGTCCTAATTATTCATCTCCATCATTTAGAAACCGCTACAGAGCTTCTCCTTGAATGCATCTTAGTGCATTTTTGCATTTTATAGCTCCTTGTGTTTTTTTTTTTCTCACTCCAAGTTTTAATGAGTGTTGTTTTGCATTATGCAGTACCTCCAGGCTTCAATTTGGCATCTGGGAAAGTTGGCTTGACTCCAAGACTGTGGTCACCCAGTGCTTATTACTCATTAAGCTTCATCGGAGGGCCGAGTGGGCGCAGGCTGGGTGGGTGCTGGGTGGGAGTTGCAGTGCTTGGAGAGTTGATGTTGTTGTTGTTGTTGTTGTTTTTGTTGTTTTTGTCGACGCTCTAGTTTTGAAACTGAACTTGGAGATAAGAAAGTAAAGGAGTTTGAAAAAGAAAATGTTGATCATTTGCACATCCTTCCCTTCCGCTGTCTTTTAGCATGTGCATTATTTTCCTTCACATAATGGCTGTGGAGTGAAAAATGATTATAATGAACACGGTTTTTGCTTCTATAGTGCATTATTAATTTGCAGTTTCATTGGTGTTTTCTGAATATCGCCGTGAAACTGACATTTTTTGATTAAACTGTTCAAGAGCAGGAGAACTGATATTTGCTGTGAATCTTTAGAAAGTGTGTACCGTAATACATTTCAGCAAATCAGCATAAAAGCATCAAGTCATTCTACCAGATGCGAGATTATGTTGAAAATGTCTTAAATATCTAAACATGGCAAATGTCATTATGGTTAACTTAGTGTTAGCCAAATAGAACTACTTGGTCATGGTTAATTTTTACAAATGGAAAACACTGATTGTTAGTTGGAAAGTGGTTATGTGGTTAGCCTTAGACATGTAAATCAAGGTTTGTTGGAGGTTGGATTAAGTGATTAAGAATCCTTGGGCAAGATACTGAACCATCGGAGTGTGAATGTTAGATAGAAAAGCACTTAGCTGTAGAAAAAAGCGCTTGTATGAATGTGTGTGACTGGGTGACTGAGACATGTTGTATAAAGTGCTTTGAGTGCTCAAATAGAGTAGCAAAGTGCTATATAAGAACCACTCCATTTACCATTTAATCCATCTGAGAGAACAACTCTTATCAATTTACTGATAAACATTTCCCTCACTCTCATTTCGAAACTTCAGTAATTGCTAACCAGTTAGCCCCAGCCCTTCCCGTCTCATGTTTCCCTATCAGCCAGTTGTCAACATTATTCAGCTGCCTCTCCAGAGAGTCCCAAGAGTCTTGGACTCCAACTCCACTGTTGCGGACTACAGCTGGCAACAGTAGTCCTTGTTCTGTGCTCTGGAGATCCACTGCATGCTGCAGGGCCACTCTAACCCGAACATTCAGCAGGTGGGGAGCTGGTTCATGTACCTCTACACTGAGCTCCTTGAAGCTGCAGAGCAGAACGAGGACTACCATCGCCAACCGTTAAAAACTGTGCAAACGTAGGGGGAGATGGCTGACTTTTTCTCCATTATTTATTCTCACAAAGTGTATACATTATGAGTTAATAATTAATTTAAGTAACCGTGGGTACATTGCACATGCATGTACACGCATATGTGCGCCCCCGCTACCTCCACAAATAGAGTCTGATTCTATGGGAAATGCTGACGGGGGATGAAAAACAGAGGATTCCCAGTCTTTATAGCACTTAAACTTAGGGTTATTGGGTTGGATACTGTGTAGTTTTCCAATTAATCCCCAGTGATTACCACAGGATTAGGTTGACTCTATTTGCTGTTTAAAGAAAATACCAAAACTCTGATATGGCATGAGCAGGACATTACATGTTGCTGTGCTGCAGAAATTAAACATCTTTATGTTTTGTTGCAAATCATTAAATGTAATGACCCAGTATGGCCAAGTCTTCCTACCTAAACAAAATTGGTTTACAGGTTGTCACTGTCTTTCAGAGGTCATGGGTGGTTAAAGGTAGGCAACAAAAACTACTTGGTTGAGGTAGGTATTGCTGCGGGTTGTGGTACACCTTAAGCCTGTTGGCAGTTTTAGCTAATGCACTGTTAAAACACTTGTAATTCTTACATTATAGTAAGGAACTGTCTTCAAAGAGAAATATCTAAAGGCATGAAATAAGTTTAACCTCTTCAAATTCACCCTACCATTATTTCTTTTTAACTCAAAAAGGTTAAAATCCTAGAAGCTTTTTGTTCCAGACTATTTTAAGTACCACTTACTACATTGCTCGACTTTCAGCATAACTCAGTCTAAGATGACAATATTTTTTGGCCTAAATGGATGATAATGTCTCATGATATTAACTGTAAACAGCCAATACCTTATTATAACAAACATGGATATGCAGGGCATTACCCGTAGTCTAAAAGAAATTACTTTTGATGTTTCACATAGCCAAATGTTACTAGATGGCATTAGTTATTGGAGTAAGGCTACTGTGGGCTATCATTAGATAATAGGCTAACTAATGAAACTATATTCATATGCAGGGTTCGCTTCTACAAGTGTTCCAATAGGGAGACTCTCTTTTTCTCTGATGGATTCTGATGGTGGCGTTCTGACAGTAATCTACAGCTTCACTCTCCATAATGGTTGTTTGGCATCCATGAATCACTCGATATTATTCATCAGCTGTCAGTGTTACCACAAGGGGGTTCTATTTTTTTTTTTTTTAAAGAAGTGACAAATTTTGCTCTTAAAAGCAGCTTTTTGTGTATTTTGCATGTCTTTACTTCCTGGTACAGGCCTATGAAAGGTCCATATAGAATCATTCACCTACAGTAATGTCCATCTGCAGACCAATTTATGACTGCGGAGCCAAACATGCTGACACGTCCAAGGACCCACCCAGTGTAGTGCAAACAGAACCATGTTTTACATCTGCTGCCCGTGTGGGTCTTGGATTCTATCCAATTCTTTAGATATTCTATAGTGCTATATGCAACTAATTGGTTTCAGTGAAAAGTCACTCATGAGGAAAATGTAAACATGTCTATCGTTTTTAGCTTTCAAACTAAGAGCTGGTACTATCACTTCTAACGAGGAAATGACTGCATCTAATAGGACACAAGGCTGCTTTTTATAACTGCCTGTCTAAGTGTGTAATTTCCCACTGCATGTTTGGTTGCCTTTAGTTCTACCTGCTATGTCTTTGTGCTACTCTACCTGTCTTTCTCCCTGTGTGTCTGACAGATGACAGCTAAGAGATGTTTTATCATTTCTTTTGGATGAGTCTTTGGGAGGAGCTCATCGTAAGCAGGTTGCAAATCCAGCCCTGCACACCTGTGTATGTGTATGTGTATGTATTGCAATGCGGTTGGGTGGTGGTGAGAGCAGTATTATGCCAAACCCTAAAATAACCCGTGGTAATACCTGCATGCAGTAAAAACATACCATTAATCAGTCTGATGTAGGTGGTGCATGAGGGAAGAAAGGAAGTTACCAGAACATGATGGATTATTTTAAATAAGTAAGGCACTTTATCTACCATATTTTTTATGCAGTTTATTTTCCATAAAGTTTATGAAAATCTTGATGTAAATGTTCTCTAATTTTGGCTTTGATCTGCATTTAGATTCCAAAGACATTTTCTTTTCACTTCATCGCTCCCTATTAGCCCCGGTTTAGAAAGCGAGTGGAGAATATGATATAGAGAATTCAATGCATTTTCTGTGTGAACGCTTTTCAAGAAACACAGGGCATAGCTGTTTTTTTGTTTGTTTGTTTTTTTTTCCCCTGTTTGACACAGTTAATGATAACTGTGTGGTGAGAGTTCTGAACTTGAACTTGTATAATTGTTAACTACAGAGGAACAGGTTCACCTTTGCTTCAATTAAAAGGGGAGGTGCAAAGAGGGAGAGGGCAAATACAGGAGAAGTGGTATTTTGTTTATTCACCTTATTAGGTACAGACAAACTGGTTCTGCTGTTTTATATTGTCAGTGTGTTTATAGAGAGAAAGAGCGACACGTCCTGCACTGTATAGTGCTCTGAAATGTTCAGTCTACCTAAATTAAGTGGACCTACTTGTCCTCTACGGTGTATTTTCTGGTCCTGGGCTTGCATTGTCTTGTTTGATGTTCTGTTCAGTCTGTATTCACCCTGTATTTTAAATTATTTTGGATTGGTATTCATGCCATGAATGCGAATATGTCGACATAAATAGATTTCTGACAGGATCACAGGGCATACCAAACCATGGAAGTGTCATCCCATACCAGATATTGTGTCAAATCAAAGCTAAATGCTTTTGGACGAATACTCATACCCCTCAAAGAAATGGGTTTCCCCAGTTTGCTATTGGAAGAACTTGACTGGCCTGCAGAGAGCTCTGACCTTAAACCTAGTTAGCACCTTAGGGATTAACTGTGATGCTGACCAAACCGACCAAGAGTAGTGGCTGAGTTAAAGTCAGGCCCAAAACTGCATTAGAAAGCCTGAAACTAAAGAGGAGGCTATTGCAGTAGTAGAGTGATATCCATTGTAGGAGTTTCCCCTAAAAGTCAAGTTAGCAAAAGTGCCAAATTCAGCATAATTGAAACATGTATATTTTTGAATTATATTTTTTGCAGAACGTGAGAAGTAACAGGCTCTACACATGGTCTTTATATTAAAGAGCTCAGAAATAAGTAGGACAAGCATTTTCACAAATGCTTTTCTTCATTTTCAGATATTGAATTAGGTTTCTGAAAACCTCTTTACAGTTTTACATTGTTGGAGCTACTTTTTATTAATAACTACAGGACAAACAAAACTATGTTAAACAGTACTTAATTGAATTCAGTTGTAAAACATTAACAGTAACCTTAGGAAACCAAACGTTTTTAAATCTGAAATGCACATTATTTGTGTAAATTAACTTTTTTTTTTTTTAACAGATTTAGTGAACTTAGACAAGTTGCTCAAGTTGTTTCTATCATGATGAAACACTCCTGGTCAGTAAATGACCCTGCAAGGCGTCTCCTGCTGTTCACTCCCAGTTTAAAGCTCTTGCTGGTTCAAAGGGCATCAGTGCACAAGGTGACATACCACAGGTGTGATTCATGAGCAAGGCGTGCTCGACAGGGGAGGTTTCCTTGTGTACAGACATCTCTGTTTGCTGAGTAACAAAAATCTGCTGTTATCATGACAGTGCATGCCCAAGGACCTCTTAACCTTTTATCTGCTAACCAATCTCCCTTACAGATGTTAAGATTGCAGGGGTTTTTATTTTTTTTAAATATTTTTTTATTTATAAGCTGAAAAATATATAAAAACTCTGATTTCACAAAAATCTACATATGTACTTCTGAGAGGAAAAAAGCAACCATTCAGCATGACTATACAGTATAAAGAGAGTCTGTGTGAATGAGGAAGGTGATGGTGATTCATAACTTCCTGCGGGTGGAGAAGCCGTCTCACCTGAATGCATAACATAATATTATTGGTTCAAACAAGGAGAGTCTGTATTGTCTCATATTGGAAAAAATCATTTTCACAGGAGGAAAAGTAACACTTTCACACTTTCTCACTATCAGAAAAATCTTACTTTCACCACTACTAGCTTTTTATTAGGTCCTGGAGTAGTTACTTTTACCTAATTAAGATGACTAAGTTGAAGGTTTTATGATTTCCAGTCTGCACTGGAATGCAGGTTGTTTGGATTTGAGCTGAATTATTTACGGTCAGGAAGTGTTCCCTTTTTTTTACTGAATCATGTAAGACTAAACTGTAATCCATAAACTTAAACTTTAGGGGGATTTTAACCTATTTTGACTTGGTTTTGGTTTAATAGCATATTTGTGATTACAATTTAGTTAGTGTGGTTTAATTTCCTCCAGCAGTAGCTGTTCTCAGTAAACAAACGTTTAAAAGGCTACCAGGGCAACAAGGGGTCAAGGGGACCCTGTATGAAGTTGCTGTTTACATTTCTCGTGAAGTTAATCAAATGACTGCAAACACAAAGTGACATTGACAACATGGAGATGCAAAATGATCATAAAGATGCAGATAGTAACCTCAAGAAGATACTGTATTCACACTTGCTGTATTACTAGTAGTCTGGTTCAGTCCAAATTCTCAGGCAACTTTCTGTGAATATCTGAATGTTTCCAAGAGGAATGATGTGAGCCGACCAGACTGTTCCTTTAGCTCCACCATTAGGACAAAATCTAAACTTTTATACAAGAAAAAGAAAAAGCGTTATGTGTCACTGCCCTGATATTAGCTGATCTTATTCCTAGTCTCCAAAGGATGAACCCTGATCCTCCAAGAATAACCAGATCATCAGTATGTTGTTATTTTGATGTAACAGTTTTTATGTGTCGTGACCATAGCAAAATCTGGCAAGGTTTGGACTTTTAATCTTGTATTAAATCTGACTGTGTGCGTAATAAAGAGACACAAAAAAGGAGAGGGAGAACTACAGAAGTCCAGGGAAGCCCCACCCTCTTCATACCTACATGCTTATAAAGGTGTGTCTGATTTAATCTGCCACAGTGAGCAGGCCCCACCCAGACACACCCTGGGGTGGGAATGGGGACTCCCCTGACTTTGGTGAGGGGTCAGGGCAGGAACATCAGGTTTAGTGGTAATTAGTCTTAGCACTGACTGGTTTAGACTTCATAACTCTGGGTTCTTGGAGTGTTTAGGATTTTTCAGTCATCCATACCTCCGTGCTTTCGTACTAAACTGCATACAACTGTGGCTTTTGTAATTTATATTGCTTTATATATGCTTTTACAGTAAATGCATAAAAATACTATCAGAAAAGGCTTAAGAGACATCATTTCAAGTGGTCTTGGGGTTAGCATCGGTAAGTTGTTGCTGTTGTTTTTTTTTTTAAATTCATCTGGATATGAGGAAAAAATGCCTAAAGTGTCCTGTTTATCTTATTAATGCTTGACTCTTTTTACTGATTGGCATTTAATTTAACTGCAGTGCACTTGTGGTCCAGTTTAGTGGAACTTTTCTAACAAAGTTATAACTCTGTCTCTCCCTCACATGCATTCAAATAAGAGGCTGAGTAAGCTAATCAATCAAGCGCACAATCCCTGACAAACGTTGGCCGGATATTAACTGACCAACTCACATTCTCTCCCCAGCAGTCTAACTCTCTCTCCCTATCTGTGCTTGCTAGAGGTTGTAGTTGGGGTCATCTCCATGTACACAGTAGTGCAGCCCACCCACTAACACACATACACATATAAACACAGAAACCCCCTGTGGTCTGAGCTCGGTCAGGAAATTAGTTTTGAGCCTGTCTCTCATCATGAGCACTTCTTTCTCTCCACGTCCTGCAGTGAGTACTTAAGAAACATTTTACACCTCAAGGCTAAACCATTTTTTTTAAAAGCTTCTCAGGAGAAGTAGTGCGGTTATCCAAGTGTTTAGACAGCTAAATGTGGTTTGTCAACAGTTCTTTTTAAAGTCTTAGTATTGAAGCTGTTTGTTGAAAGTAAGGCTTGATCACTGAAGAATTTACTTAACTGTATCTTTTGCAGTGACAAAGATTGGGTATTAAGTAAAACTGGGCATGCATCAGAAACTGGATATATTCATCAGTATGCTTCCCGTTTCTTTTTAGCCAGAAAAGGAGTGTGAAATGCAAAAATGTGATTTTTAGGAAATATGACAGTGGTGTATCTTCCTTAACTTGGTCAGTTGAAAGCCTTAAGGGGTGTCCCCAAAGGAAGCGATTCGCTCATTGCACAGTGATTTGTCAGTGACGGTCGCAAGCGGCTCCGGTTGCCTAGGTGACCCTCTAACCTATTTATCACCATGTCATATGTCAATCAATGACATCTTTTACTCTCATTGGTAGGCGCTGAAATTGCTTGCCTCCAAGTTGAGAAAAGTTTAACTTGGACCCAACCACTTCGCTTCGCCAGTGTAGAGTTCTGCTGTAGTTGCTTGAAGTCGCGAATGTCATTGAATTTCAGTGGTGTTTGGTCGCCACATCGCTGTCCCTTTAGTATTGAGTGCAAGGATAGATTGTCGTTAGTTATAGCATGGAGGCTAAATAACTAAGCTTTTTTTAAGAACTACCGTCAAAGAGTTGACTAAGGTTGATCTTTTAAGCAATGTAACAATTAGCTACACTACACTTTTGTAGGTTGGCTGCATATGGCTGACGTAACTTAGCCTTAAGACATCAAAAATACTGATTACATTTATCCTGTTTTGGCCATTTTGAAGGTATGGAGCCTGTCAGTGGGCAGAAAAAAGAAAGAACATGATTTTGGAGCTATGTTTTATTAAAAGTAGCGTAATATAGCAACATTTTATCTCCAAAAATGCTATAATGAGGCATTATATTGTTCTGGGTTTAAAAAAACTTAACAGGAGATAAAAGCTGAAACTGTGCATACATTTTGTATGCTCGGTGTAGGCCTCAGTCCAAAAGGCCTAGAGACCAGTCGGTGACCCCTGGCACCTCTGGTCACTAGGGCAAGATGTATATTCCCCAGCCAGTTGGCCAGTGATTGCCGGAGGATGACTATGGATGACTGCAGCAACCTGCTAGCAACCAAAGCAACTGCAAGGAGGTTTCAGGTGCAGCACTGTATACCTCTTTGCAATCAGTTTCACCTAGCAACTGCCAGCAACCTGCAGTAACCAGTCATCAACTGGTCGGGGAAAAACATTTTTCCCTGGCGACTGGTGATTGCCAGGAGGTCTGTGGCTTGCTTGACTGGGGTCCTTAGCAAAAATTAAAAACATAGCCTCAAAATATCTTTTTCCCTTTATGTCCAGTGAAGGGCTCATTTGGTTTTGTTTGTACTGTGGTTATCATCTTTTCAAAACTTTGTATTTTTTACAGGAATGTATATTTATAAATTCTTTTAAAACCGTAGACAATGTGTGGTTATATTATTCTGACAGTTGCTGCATTTATATACGACTAATTTGTTTCACCAATTACGTTTTGCTGGGAAACATAATTGGAAAAACAAATTAGCAGTATATAAA
>VVAS01047229.1:9470-20644 GCA_015103295.1 Ptychochromis oligacanthus
ACAACTTAAAACCAGATGTCAACTACTTCTTCAGAGTCTCTGCTGTCAATTGTGCTGGTCGTGGAGAGCCACTGGAGATGACTGAACCAGTACAGGCTAAGGACATCCTGGGTAAATTCATCACTAATTGAAAATGAATAGTGTATTCGGTGTACAATGTATATATTTTGTTTTATTTCCATGTTGGTCACATATAGTTGCCCCTATGTGATCTTGTATATATTCCTTTCCCAGAGGAGGCCCAGATTGACTCAGATGTTGCCATGAGAACTCACTACATTGTGAAGGCTAGCAAGGATGTGGAGCTGTCTGTTCCTCTAAAGGGTAGACCTGTGCCCACTGCTTCATGGAGTAAGGGAGAAGAATGTATCGATCGCAACCCCAAATATGAATTCCACCATTCAGACACAAGTACAGTCCTTGTTATGCGTGAGGTGACTAGGCTTGACACTGGAAAATACACAGTCAAGATAGAGAATGGTGTGGGAGAGCCAAAGACACTGACTCTGTCTGTGAAGGTCCAGGATACCCCAGCTCAGTGCAGGAATCTGGTCCTAAAGGATGTGACCCGTGGAAAGGTGACTCTGTGCTGGGAGCCCCCACTTCTTGATGGCGGTGCTGAGATTACCAACTACATTGTTGAGAAAAGAGACTCATCAAAGAGATCATACTCTGCAGTGACAAACAAATGCACAGACACAGTGTACACCATTGAAGATCTTTCTGAAAAGACATCCTTCTTCTTCCGTGTCTTAGCAGAGAATGAGAATGGTATTGGTGATCCATGTGAAACACACGAGCCTGTTAAGGCTACAGAAACTCCAGGACCAGTCAAGGAGGTCTCTATGAAGGATTCATCAAAGACCTCTGTCACTCTTCAGTGGCAGAAGCCAGATTATGATGGTGGTAGTATCATCTCTGACTACATTATTGAGAAGAAGCTCAAGGACGAGGAATGGTCATTAGGAGGAACAAGCAGACAGTGTGAGTTTGAGGTCAAGAAACTGAAGGAGCACTCAAACATGTTCTTCAGAGTTGCTGCCAGGAATGAGAAAGGACAGGGTGATTTTGTTGAAATTGGGCCTATTAAGGTCCTTGACTACATTATCCCACCAGAGGCAGACCTCACAGAATATCCAGATGGCAGCCTCAGCATTCGTCTGGGTCATAATGTGCACATTGAACTGCCATACAAAGGCAAACCCAGACCTTCTGTTCTTTGGATGAAAGACAACCTGCCTCTGAAGGAGAGTGATCAAATACGCTTCAAGACAACGGAAAACAAAGCCACTCTAATGATTAAGAATGTGAAGAAGGAGAATGAGGGTAAATACACCTTAACCCTTGACAATAAGGTGAACAGGAAATCCTTCCACATCTATGTCATCACATTGGGACCACCATCAAAGCCTGTTGGACCTATCCGACTGGATGAAGTCAGAGCTGAGAGCATCATGATCTCATGGGATGAACCAAACGATGATGGCGGTGGAGACATAACCTGCTACACTGTGGAGAAGCGTGACACCTCCCAAAATGACTGGAAGATGGCCTGTTCCAGTGTACAGAATACTCAGTTCAAGGTCACCAACCTTATTAAAGGGGTCCAGTACCAGTTCAGAGTGTGTGCTGAGAACAGATACGGTGTCAGCGAGCCTCTGCTTTCGCAAATGGTTATTGCCAAGCACCAGTTCAGGCCTCCAGGCCCACCAGGCAAGCCCATCGTATACAATGTTACAAATGATGGTATGACCATTCAGTGGGAGAAGCCTATCTATGATGGTGGCACCCCTATTCAGGGCTATCATGTGGAGAAGAAGGAGAAGAATAGCATCATGTGGCAAAAGGTGAACACCGTGCTGATCAAAGAAACAGATTACAGGATTTTGGAACTCATTGAAGGCCTTGAGTACTCCTTCAGGGTCTACGCCCAGAATGATGCTGGATTCAGCCGAATGAGTGATGAGAGCAAGCCAACCATGGCTGTCAGTCCTGTTGGTGAGTATTGATTCAGACCATTACATGACTTCCTTCATTACACTTCAAACATACAGCATGCTGGAAATTTAGGATATTTGGCATAAAGCCTGACTAAAATTTAGTTAAAATTAAAGCACTGTGGCAAAGAGTTAAAAGATGCATCATGTATTTCAGATCCTCCTGGCCAGCCTGATTACATTGATGTGACAAGTGACTCAGTGACACTGAAATGGGATCCACCCAAACGTGATGGTGGTAGCAAGATTGCTGGATACAATATCGAGAAACGCCAAGGACATGGACGTTGGTTCAAGGCCAACTTGACAGACGTACATGACTGTCAGTACACCGTTACTGGACTGGCAACAAATGAACGCTATGAGTTTAGAGTTATTGCCAGAAATGCCATTGGTGTTGTCAGTCCCCCATCCAACTCTTCTGGATTGATTGCTGTCAGAAGTGAAAATGGTAAGTAATAACAAGACAAAGAGCTGGGAGAAGTATTAAATCAGAGACTAAAAGGTAAATAATATAGCTGAAGTTCAAAGCTTTTGTTTTCCTTTGTCACCGCTTGTGTTTTACTCAACTCATTTTTCTAAAAATTAACTCTTTATAGCTTACTAAAGCTGCCTGCTATAAACTAATGTCCTTTTTCTCAAAACCAGCTGCTCCAAACATTGAGTTTGGCCCAGAGTACTTTGAAGGTTTGACAATCAAGGCAGGAGACAGCATCAGGCTAAAGGTGACCATCACTGGACGCCCAGTTCCCAAGGTTGTCTGGTACAGAGATGGTGTAGAGATTACCAAAAAGATGATGGACATTATTACAATTCCTGGATCCAGTACTCTCTTTGTCAGGGATGCTGACCGTTCACATCGTGGGCTCTACACTGTGGAAGCTACCAATGGATCTGGAACGAAAAAGGAGAATATCCTTGTTCAAGTCCAAGGTTTACATTTTTGAGATTTTTCTCCCTATAATTCAATGTATAATAATACAGTTTTATTCATTCTTGTTCTAACTTCAATTTCACACACCTATGTGATACAGATACACCTGGGGAGCCAGTTGGACCCATCACATTCAGCAACATTTCAGAGGGCAAGTGCACTCTGTCTTGGAACCCGCCAGAGAATGATGGCTGCTCTGAGATTTCACATTACATCGTTGAAAAGCGTGAGACTGCCAAGATTTCTTGGGCATTGGTATCTGATGAATGTAAGGAGTGCACCTTCAATGCAACCAAGCTCATCAAGACTAATGAGTACCAATTCAGGGTCTCTGCTGTTAACAAGTTTGGAGTTGGCAGACCTCTTGAATCCAGTCCCATCATTGCACAGATGCAATATAGTAAGTTGTAATTTTGGAGGGCTTTAATAAATAGACAAATGGAAAATTAAAAATCCATATTACCTGCATTTACTCAGTTCCATTCATCTATTAAAATTGTTTTCCCCAGCCACTCCTGATGCTCCAGGCACTCCTGATGCAACTGAAGTGACAGGAGAGAGCATCACTTTGTCCTGGACTCCTCCAACATCTGATGGAGGAAGTCCCATTCAGTACTACATCCTAGAGAAAAGAGAAAAGAAGACTGTCCGGTTCTACAAGGTGATTACCAAGAAGCCCATTGTTGAATGTGCTTACAGGGTGCTCAACCTGACAGAGGATATGGAATACGAGTTCCGTGTAATGGCTGTAAATGACGCTGGTGTTGGAGCTCCCAGCAACATCTCTATACCCATCAAAGCTGCTGAGCCAAAAGATATTCCTTGTGCTCCATCAGTGGTCTGTGTGTCAGACTCTACCAGTACTTCCATCACCTTGGAATGGACCAGGCCTGCTGACGATGGAGGCATGGAAATTCTTGGCTACATTATTGAAATGGTAAAGGGAGAAGAGGCTGAATGTAAGAGAGTAAATGAGGAGCTTGTGGCTGAAACAAATTACGTGGTGACAAGTCTACAGACAGGGGCTGAGTACAAATTCCGTGTTGCAGCTGTCAATCATGTGGGTAGAGGTGAGCACAAGGAAATTCCAGAGCCTGCTCAGACTGTAGACAGGCTAACACCACCACAAGTAGATATTGATGCCACCTTTAAGCAGACACACATTGTCAAAGCGGGAGGTTCAGTGTGCTTGGGTATCCACTTCAGAGGAAAGCCGATTCCCACTGTCACTTGGGTGAAGGAGGAAGGAGAGCTGAGTGTCATGTCAGAGATAACAACTACTGATGGTTACAGTTCTATAAGCATTGACAACAGCTCTAGAAATGATACAGGCAAGTATACTGTAAACCTGGAGAACTCCAGCGGCAGCAAAGCCATGACATTTGCTGTAAAAGTCATGGACACTCCTGGACCTCCACAGGCTGTTACCTTCAAGGAGGTGTCCAGAGGCTCAGTCACACTTATCTGGAAACCTCCTCTGAATGATGGTGGAGCTAGAATCCATCACTATATTGTTGAGAGGCGTGAGGCTAGCCGCCGCACTTGGCAGCAGTCTGGTGGCAAGTGCACACAGCATACCCTAAAAATCCAGGACCTGCTGGAGGGAGTGCCATATTTCTTCAGAGTCTCAGCTGAGAACCACCATGGTGTGGGTGAGGCATTTGAGCTGACTGAGCCTGTCACTGCCACTGCAGAGCCAGCAACTCCAAAGAGGTTGGATATCCTTGACACCACAGACAACTCTGTGTCACTAGGCTGGATGAAACCAGAGCACGATGGTGGTAGTCGCATCCAGTATTACGTTATTGAGGCCAGGCCAAAGGGTACAGATAAGTGGGTAGTTGTTGGCAACACCAAAAATCTCACCTATATTGTTGAAAAGCTCAACAAGGGCGACGAATATGACTTCCGTGTGAAGGCTAAGAATGAAGCTGGCTATAGCAAGCCCAAGGAAACTCTGGCTCCTGTGCTGGTCAAAGAACCTCACATTGAACCTGCTGCTGACCTCAGCGAAATCACCAACCAGCTTGTCACATGCAGGTCTGGAAGCACTTTCACCATCGATGTTCCCATCAGTGGCAGACCTGCTCCTAAGGTCACCTGGAAGCTGGAGGAGATGAGGCTGAAAAACACAGACAGAGTGTCCATCAAAGTTACTAAGGACAGAACCAGCATCTCAGTTAAGGAGGCCATGAGAGGAGATGGTGGTAAATACCACCTGACTCTAGAGAATGTGACAGGAACCAGGACCTTTACTATTGAAGTTAATGTCACAGGCAGGCCCAGTCCTCCAAGTAGACCAATTGAAATCTCATCCATTACTTCTGAGTCCTGTGTTGTTAACTGGCACCCACCAGAGGATGATGGTGGCACTGACATCACCAACTACATTGTGGAGAAGCGTGAGTCTGGTTCCACAGCCTGGCAGCTGATCAACTCCAGTGTGAAACGCACATCTCTCCATGTCAGTAACCTGACCAAATACATGCAGTACACATTCAGGGTCTCTGCTGAGAACAGATTTGGTATCAGCAAGCCTACTGAGTCTGAAACTATTGTTGCAGAGCATCCTTACAGTAAGTGCTATACCATAATACTTAACTATTAATTTAACATAGATAACCATTATATAATAATCATTATATAATAATCATTTTCATCTCATATAATAAATGTCTTATATTGAACTTGAATATAACAGCAATGTCTAATTTTTGATCACAGCACCTCCAGGTCCACCAACAAAACCTTCAGTCTTTAATGTCACTGCTAACACAATGACCCTGAAATGGGAGGAGCCCTACCATGATGGCGGGAGCAAGGTGACTGGTTACTGGATTGAGAAGAAGGAGAGGAACAATATCCTGTGGGTGAGGGAGAACAAGATCCCTTGCTTTGAGTGCTATTACAAGGTGGAAGGCCTGGTAGAAGGCCTGGAATATCAGTTCAGGGTTTATGCCATGAACAGCGCTGGGCTGAGCAAAGCCAGTGAGGCCTCAAAGGGAGCAGTTGCTCAAAACCCTGTTGGTGAGTTTTGACACAGTTTAGTATCACACCATGGAGTGTTTTGAAATTAATATACCTTTAACCAAAACATCTAAAAAACATTTTTATCTGGTATTTAGATCCACCAGGTAAGCCTGAAGTCACAAATGTAACAAGGACCACAGTCTCCCTCAAATGGTCGTCTCCACTGTATGACGGTGGCAGTCCAATTGTAGGCTACATTATTGAACGTAAGCCATACACTTTGACTGGTGAGGGCCGCTGGCTGAAGTGTAACTACACCAACGTGACAGACAACTTCTACACTGTTACTGCGCTGGGAGAGGGAGAGCCCTATGAGTTCAGAGTCATTGCCAAGAATGTCAACCAAGTCTTCAGCATTCCCTCTGAGTCCACCGGGTCTGTGCAGTGCAAGACCGACTTTGGTAAGATTTGTGACCATGACACAGCATCACCAATACACCATGCAATAAATTCCCAGTAAAATGAAACTTTTTTTTTCTGCTAAATCAGTGTAAGCAACCAAAACCAGACCAAAATATTTTCAAGGAATACGAATTCAGTTTCAACAAAGTTTCAAAACCTTGTACTTTATAACCACTTGACAGAGCCTCCAAAGGCCCAGCTGGACAGCAAACTCCTCTCCGAAACCGTGATGGTCAGAGCCGGGTCAGACCTGGTTCTGGATGCTGCAGTGGGAGGCAGACCTGATCCCAAGGCTTCTTGGTCCAAGGGTAAAAGAGAGCTGGAGTTGTGTGAAAAGTACCACTTGCAATATACCCCCACTAGAGCCATGGCCATCATCAAATTCTGTGATAGAGATGACACTGGAAAATACATCCTCACAGTCAAGAACGTAAGTGGAACCAAAACTGCAGAGGTCAACGTCAAAGTGCTTGGTGAGTGGCTTTTTATTTTTAACCATTTCTTTCAATGCATTTACATATTACATTGGAGGAGCAACTTAGCATGAGTACATCTGTTTTTCCAGACACACCTGGAGTGTGTGAAGGCAGTATTGAGATCAGTAAGATAACAGAGGAATCCTGCACTCTGAGCTGGAAGCCTCCTCTTGAAGATGGTGGCGATGAGGTCACTAACTACATTGTGGAGCGGCGTGACACAAACAGACTTAACTGGGTAATCATGCATGCTGAGTGCAAGGAACTGACCTGCAACATCACCGGGCTGATTAAGAACACAGAGTACCTGTTCAGAGTGCGGGGAGTCAACAAATACGGGCCTGGAGTCTACCTCCAATCAGAGCCCATGTTCGCCAGAAACACCTTTAGTAAGTATAACAGTCGCATCCTTGTCAAATAACATCTGATTAGTTACTGAAATGCATAACATCATATAATCTGTTTGTTTTTTAAAGTGTAGAAAATATAAATATACAGAAAAAACTAAACAGGAAACACACATGAACTGGTGGTAGCTCACAGACAGAAGAAATTACATTTTTACATCAGTTAAAAGTATTCACAATATTTTATTGCTGCTCTATAAGACCATTAGAAATTCATTTAATTTTTTCAGTCACACTGGTATTGGTAACCAGATTTTCATTGTTTCACACAGACTCTAGGCATAGCACATTTCCTAATTCCTTCAGCCACCTATCAAACTTTGGGGGTGTCTCAGATTTCCAGGGTTGAAGCTGAATTTTTCTTGCAAACAGTATGGATCGGAAAATGGCCTGAGCCTCATACTGATCCTTCATACTGCTTGATTTAACCAGCCAAAATAGCGTAGTAACAGGGACAAAAGGCTTTCTTCACCAAGCAGAAAGCCTTGGTGAAGAAATCAAACAGGTGACCCCAGAAGGTCTGTAATCTATTACACTGAAAGAACCGATGAGACAGAGTTTCTTGCTCTGTTAAAGATTTTGCGCACAGGAGTCAAGTACCTTTGAATATTTTATGTATAAACCAAGATATACTGGAAATCCCTATATTTTAGGGATTTTCAGTATAGAGACCACTGTTAGACTTAGACCTACGGGGAAGGTGTTCAATCTGTTGCCATGCAGGCATTTCCTACAGGTTAGCATCAGGGGAGCAACCGTGCCAGAAAGAAAACATATTTTAAAAGGACTGCCAGATAGTATAGTTTAAACTGTGGAAGACCACATCCACTTTTCCTGCTACATTTACTTAAATTATCCTTAGTGATTCTTGGTACATTGCCCGACCAAATGAAAGATGACACAACAGAGACCAACTTCTTGAAGTACAACTGAGGAATGCTTATTGGGATTGACTGAAAAATGTATAAGAGCCTAGGTAACATAACCATTTTAATGGTATTGATGTGGCCCATTATTGAGATAGGCAAGGTATTCCAAAAAAAAGTCAGTGTTTTTTCCAGTTGTTTCATTTTCATGCCCCAAAAGTGTTTAGTAGCTGATCCAGTTTGTCACTACAAGGCCCAGGCTTATAAATGTATCAAAAACAATATTAAAAGGAGTAGTCTTGAAGAATCCCCTGTCTACCAATTGTGAGAAAGTCATTAGGTCACTCTTTGCCCAGTTTATTCTGTAACATAAGAATAGGCTGAAGCTACTGATTAAAGGATCCTAGTGCTTAAGCATTAATCACTGAACACAAATCTGTCTGAAACAGATAACACATTAGGCTGTTCAACTTGGTCAAAAGCCTTCTCAGTGTCAAGGGAAACTTGGGAAACAAAGTACTGCTTGCTATGACTGGGGCTATAGAAAATATTAAAAAGTGTATACAGTTTGTGTATGCAATATGTAGTGAACTTGGTAAAGAGCCCTGCTCTTTAGAGTGATTTAACATATGAAAGATTAGGGATGTCAGTAATGTGCTATATGTTTTACAGAATTTTATAATTCTATAGAATTAATTATTGACAAAGAATTTTGCTTATCAGATATAGCAGCTGAGATAGTGGTGAATTTAGTGCATCAGCATTACACAGGACCGTCTCTATGTGCAGGGCTGCTGCACTAGCAACGCTGCTAACTTCTCATTAGCCACATCCATTGGGTCGACTTCTTCAAGTATTTTCTCATTCTTATCCTGAGCTTTGTTAGGTTTGGCTTGGTCACTGTCTTCCACATCTCTTGATGAGTAAAGTGAGTAAAAGAGAGTAACTATAGAGGGGAACTATTTATAAAAATAAGTTAAAGTCGAGCTCCTCAAAAACATGACTACTCCATAGTTTCCTAGGCATTCCCCCATAAAACAATGCACTGCACTCTTTTTAATTTGAAAATTAGCCCACAAGTAAACTCTCCATAACCTCTTAACATTTAATTGTTCCTCTCATTTCTCCTCCAGCTGTACCAACTCCTCCTGGTGCTCCAGAGATTCTGGCATCAGGAAAGGACTTCGCCACCATTGAGTGGCTGAAGCCAGAGAGCGATGGAGGCAGCCCGTTGATCCATTACCTGGTTGAGAGGCGTGAGAGAAAGAGTGCTCGCTGGGTGAAGGTGAACAGGGATGGTGCTCACCTAGACACCACTCTGAAGGTATCCGGGTTGACTGAAGGCAACATCTACCAGTTCCGAGTGACAGCCATCAACAAGGCCGGAGAAAGTCAGCCCAGCGAGGTTTCTCTGTATGTCGTCTGCAGAGTGCCAACATGTAAGTTGAGGATAATCTTATAGGTATAAATACAATTAATTTTTATCTATTTTGAAACATGGGAGAGGGGTAATAATTTATATTCACACATCAGCAAATGCTTCATGATATGTCTAATAGATTGATGTACATCCTTGTATGACGTTCCTTCAGGTACCCCTGCTGCTCCTTCTATCCCTCGTATCACTGACACCCACGCTGACAGTATCAGCCTGGCCTGGTCCCGGCCCGTGGAGGATGGAGGAGCTGATGTGATCGGCTACATTCTGGAGATGAAGGAAGCGGGAGCAGAGGAATGGAAGAAGGCCCATGAAAAGACCCTGCGTACCACAGAGTATGTAGTGACTGGTCTTTCTGCAGGCAAGAAGTACTATTTCAGAGTGGCCGGCATTAACGTCAATGGTACAGGAGACTTCAGTGAACCATGTGCTGAGACTGAGCCAGTGGAGAGAATTGGTAAGTAAAAACCTGGAAGAGTATTAACTTGAACAATAATTACAATAATAAATCAAGGTAATAATAAAATGATAAATATATATATATATATATATATCAGTTGAGATATCTTTTTTTGCGCTTTACAGTACAAAAAGTTCCAAATTGTTTAAACTTGCAGCTTTTTTTCTTCCATTACAATTTATTTACAAGTCTTTACAGATATGGTAACTATGACATTCCTTTATCATCAACATTATAAACCATATATTATTATCTCACACAGAAACTCCTGACTTTGAGCTCCATGATGACCTTAAGAAGACTATCTGCCTACGTGCTGGTGGCTCCCTCCGCTTATTTGTTCGTGTCACTGGTCGTCCCGCTCCTGCAATCACATGGAGCAAGCCTGGTGTCGACCTCCAAAACAGAGGGTTCATTGAGGTCACAAACACTTCCACCACTCTCATCATTGACAAGGTTAACCGCTATGATGCTGGCAGGTACACTCTGGTTGCTGAGAACTCTGCCGGGAAACAGGAAGTCAGCATTCTGGTCAAGGTCTATGGTAGGTTGAGTGGAACATTTATGTTGATTTTTAATGTGGTACAGTAACTTTTAAGAATTTTGTATTTTGACTAAAAGATGTACTTTTATTTGTAGATACTCCTGGACCAACGGGGCCAATCAAAATCAAGGAGCTGACCAAGGAGTCTGCAAGCATCTCTTGGGACGCTCCAACAGTGGATGGCGGTGCTCCTGTCAACAACTACATCATTGAGAGACGTGAAGCCTCCATGAGAGCCTACAAGACAGTCACATCCAAGTGCAGTAAAACATCTTACAAGATTGATGGCCTAATGGAGGGCATGCTGTATTACTTACGTGTTCTCCCTGAGAACATTTATGGTATTGGTGAGCCCTGTGAGACTCCTGATGTCATCCTGGTTTGCGAGGTGCCTTTGCCACCATGCAAACTGGAAGTGATTGATATCACCAAGAGCACTGTCACCCTGGGTTGGGAGAAACCAGAGCATGATGGTGGCAGTAGACTAACAGGCTATGTCATTGAAGCCTGCAAATTTGGCACCGACAAGTGGATGAAGGTAGCTACACTGAAGCTCACAGACTTTGAACACACCATTGAGAAGCTGAATGAGAAGGAGCAATATTTGTTCAGAATCAGAG
>VVAS01047239.1:0-15346 GCA_015103295.1 Ptychochromis oligacanthus
TCACAGACACAAGACTAGTGAGGATTGCAAAGAAATTTAGCCAGGTGTGTTGACCTGGAGCAGAACTTCACAATACAACCCAAGATGAGATGGTTTAGGTGGTGATTAAAGGTCACAAAAGACTTTTTCACCCTCCTCACGTTCGCACAAGGCAAAATCTGTTATGATTGCCACTTCTGAAAAAATGTGATGTGATAGACCAAAATGGATATTATTTTTGAAATCAGCAACCCAAAATCAGTAAAGAGCAAGTGTTAGATTTCATACAGCAAATATGATGCAAGACGGTGCTATTGGCCTACTATTATAAGCAAGCAAAAGTTAAAATGACAAGGTGTAGGATTTTGAGGGGGTTCACGTACTGGACCTGATTTCTGAAAACCAGACACAGTGACTTGGCTCCCTAGGAAAACAAGATGACTCTAGGAAGTAAAACTATTTATAAATGCAAATTTCTTGTGGGAGTCAGAAATATACTCCGTGACTAAAGGTATGCTGTGGAGATCAGGCTTTCTTTCACAGAAAGGCAATTTAAAAATGATTTGCCAACTTCGAAAAATAAATAGAGCAGAAATCATAGATTTTTATGACAGATCTTTTTTCTTTTTTTTAGATTTTGCTTTAATTTACTTTAACAAACAAGCAACGCTGAGTTTTACTTGTCCCCAACTGCGCAGTTTGTCAATTCTGATTAATGTGAAATCCTTAAGAGCACACAGAGACAGACATGAACACATACACAAACGATGCTGAACACATCCTTTCAGCCTCAATCTGTCAGGGGGCATCAGCCAGTGCCCAGGGGGAAACGTGGCATGCGTCCCAGCTTTCTGCCCCCTCTAAGACTCCAGGATCAGGATCAAGCTGTGAGATGGAGGGTAGACTCATCTCTTGGATGAGGGCAATGTAACACACATTCAAGCTGCAATGCCACTGAATAAGCTTGCTGTCTTTGATTTTCCATTGTATTGTCTGAGTCATAATTTGGTTTTCCAGACTGAACTTAAGCGGGCATTTGTCTTGAGGGGAAACTTTTGGAAAATATATGATATATATGTGAGATGATATTTAAGCTGATCCAGTACTTGTGAAGAGAGTGGCAAACAAATTTCCCCCCTACGACTTTGTCTGCGACACCATTTAAAATCAGTGTGCTTTCACATGAAATCATGTGTGAATTCATGCGGCTCCATCTGGCTTAGTGAGCCTGTCTGCATCTGTCATGTTCACCAAGCTGATAGAGAAGGGTTAGAGGAAGGTGACAGTAGATGTGCCTGTTTCACTCTTAAGCCAGAAGAAGCTTAGGAATCATCTTTATTTGGAAACACCTTCATCTTAACAACTCTGGTAACTGTGTGTGTGTTACCTGGTGGTAACCTAGCAACAAGCCCCCAGTGCTGTTTAGAGGAGTAATTGGACAAATCCGTAGGAAGAGGCATAAAGAAGAAAATCAGAACATTAACAGGCTAAATCTGGAATTAGAAAGCTTTCAAAGTATCTTTAAGGCTCATATTGAGGCCACTCTGGATTGTGTTTCTATGTCTCCTTGTGCATTCCTTAGCATTAAAAAAACACCTGTAGGCAATCTAGCGTGATGCCTTCCTCCACCTTAATAATTATGGATGTCTACCTGCTGTATCTCAGTCTGTGACAGGAGCCTGAGGATATGAGGGGGAGCGAGGGGGAAGACCATGGAGTTATATGCCAATCTAACCAGATATTTTATACACCTCTTCTGTCAGGAATGCACACAGCAGAAACATCTGGAGGGCCTGAACTTAACCAAGCAGAGAAAAAAGCCACACACGAGGCACTGGGGGCCATAGGGTGAGAGGAAATGGAGAGTGTAAAGATGGAAAAGAGGAGCGAGTGGTCCATTTTTACCTTTGCTCTCTCTTTGCGTACAGTAAAGAGTGCTGACTGTCCACCCATCCCCTCTTGCTTGATGAGTGCCGCCATTTCTTTGCTGTCTTGTGGCAGGCGAAGCATGGCTGAACTCTCTTCATATACTGTACCTCCAGTGTTCCCAGGAGGACTAACTGGCTGATGAATGGAGGAAAGTAGGCCAGGCAAGCCACTGCTGCATCCCTTCATCCAGAAATCTGATTCACTGGGAGGGAAAGATCCATTTGTCTGTCACACGATATTTTTCTCCTTCTTTGTTTGACATGGGGTGTTTGTTCTGTCGCAGATAGTGCATGCACTTTCAGCTCTCTGGTCCTATGTGTGTGCCACACAGTCTGTGTATGTTTTGACATACTTAATTCAAACAGGTTTACAATGAAGCCACTTCTTCAGTCGGAGCACTGTGGTGCTTTGCAGCACAAGTATGGAGCTCTGTGGTTATTGGTCTGGCCAGACACATTTTCTGGTCTGGGCGTCTTGGAAAATGGGACCGTGGGACATAAAAGGTTTTTAAAAATTAATTATGATTTGTGGATTGAGGCATTGTGGCCTGTACAAAGTGGAACAGTCAGTCTCAACCTTTACAATCTTTTGTACCCCCACAGGCCTGTCAGACAGACTCAAGTACCCCTACATCAATACCATCTCTCATATTCAAATGAATTCATTTGAAGCAATTTTAAAGCAGAGACATTAAGAGTGAGAGACTCAAAGAATCCTGTAAGAAATCTGCTAAATATCCCAGCCCCTGCCATCAAATAGCCAATCTGCCAAAACAGAAATGAGCCTATCATACGGTTGCACTGATGCACGTGCACAGTAGAGGTTCACAGCAGTTCAACTAGTATGTGGGGGCAGTCATGTCTGCTTGCTATCGGAGAGAAGACGTATGTAAATGTTGTGGTTGTTGTTTTTTTGTTTTTCTTTTTTCTTGCCTTACTGTTTCCATAATGTGAAGTAGCGTAGCATATTTTTTTCTGTGCTCTGCTGGCATTAGCAGACTTTGATTGTGTCAGCACTCTGGATTGAGGTGTTAATAAATCTGTAATGCTGTGAACCTTTGTACATGCGCAGTATAAGTATATATATAAAATATATTGTGGGGAAAAGCTTATTAAAACTTCCATTTTGGGGTACAATCAGCAAAACGTTTTAAACAGTTTGTTTAATTACAATTCTGTACAAATTTATACTGTGCAATTACTCACATTTGAATTTCGATTACAATTTTGGCTTCCAACAATTATTTCAAAAGATAAACAAGATAAAAACAACTATTGTGCCACATTCTGATTTGTAATAATGGTCTTTCAGCTTCCACTTTCCTTTACTTTTGCCCTTCCATAAAAGTGACTCGTGAAAGTGTAAAGAGCTCGGAATATCTGCCGGAGAACCCTCATGCCCCCATGGACTTAACAGGAAGGGACCTCAAAGCCTTTGAGTCTGTGTGTGAATACTGGGATTGGGTGTAGTGGTCTATTCTACTGCTTTTTTTTTGCATACCGGGCCAAAATAGACAGCATTAATCTAGCATGTTTTTTGATGGCAAGAGAAACCAGAGCAACCAGAGACAACCGACACAAGCTCTAAGAGAACCCATGACCCTCCAACAAGACAAACTGATGCAGGGAGCTGATATTGTGAGGCAACATTTCGCACCAGTGAGCTGCTGTGCTGCTTCTACTGCTCCACTCAGTTCCTTAGTTAAATTGTAATTTAATTTAACCTCTGGGATACTTGGAAAATCAGTGTTGTAGAAGATCAGTGCATCTGCTTTGATACATTTACAATGAAGAAGTCCTTCAAATTGCTCTATGATGTTTTACAGTGTACTTTGGTGGGATGTCAGCAGTGGTCTGAATGTCTGGGTTTGAATGGAGAGCAGCAATCAGGTGTGGAAACAACATCATGGTGGTCATTTTTTTCTTTCTTCTTTTTAGCCAGTTTGGGACCCTGTTGACCAAGTTTGATGTGAAAACCTGTTAATAACGTTTGAAACCAGGACCACAAGTCTTACAGCTGTCGTATCCAACCACTACGGTTGTTGTTTTAATGTCCTGTGAGCCGATAATGATGTTCACAGAGTTTCTTTTGGATCTGATACACTTTACAGTGCAGCCTTTTTACAGATGTCCAGGTAATTTTCCTCCTTTCGCTTCAGAGAACTAGCATACATAAATGAAATATGGATGCAGCCTGAAATCATCTCCAGCGGCATCCAATCTCTTGAATCAACTTTGGGGATGTTTCCCTGCCAACTTCTGCTTGGATACCAACACTTCCTTAGCAACTGCATGGCCAGAGGCTATATATGTGCATTTAATGCTGACAGGAGCTGCAGGGCTCAGCTGTTGATGGAACACAGTTATCCTTTTTCTCATTACTGTCTGCTCTATGTGAGATTCACCAGGCCTGAGGGAAACCATCAGGGACTTACGGGTTTGTGTGCACAGTGTGGCCAATAAGGAGAACAGGGCTGCTCCTTGGAAAAAACACCTGTTCAATACTCTAAACAGAAATCTGAGCATACAAATGAAGGATTTCTTCCTCATCAGACTCCAGATGTCATCAGATATGATGTAAACAGAAGAGAAATAGCTCAGACATGTTTAATGTGCCAGAACTCGCATGCATAATTTTCTTTGAGATCATAAAACACAAATCTGGCTCCTCCCGTGACCCTATTTCTACATGGACTGGAACTACAACGGAGTACCCTAAATTCACTGTGCAAAAAAACCCCCCACAGTACTGGATGGACCTCTATTTTGGTCCTGCTTCTAATGATAAATGAATAAAAACCTAAGGATGGAGAAAGGTCATGTAATTTTTTAATGACACATCTTGACATTTTGTGTTTTATAGCTGTCTTCTCCAGACAACAAGTCGCAATGCTTGTTAAACCAATTAGCTGCAAAACTAAAAATGTCACAGAAACCTATAATGTCACTGGAGGAGAAAGCAATATAAACACTGTATTCCTCTTTATTGATCCCCCCTCCCCACACAGAACTTATTGTGCGTGGGCAGCTCCTAATGGTCACACAAGGTCAACAGCACAGGCTTTCTGCTGCAACAATGTTACATTTAGAGTTCAATATTAACATTCCCATAACAGCCTTAAAGTAAAAACTGTAAAATCGAAAAAGATATACAGTTCATTCAAAGACTGTATAGATTCTGTAGTTTATTATTTAAAGCTGCAAAAATATGCTCACTGACTTCTCTGCTCCCAGTTAGCTTAAGATTTGATTTTAGGATTCTAATGAAGTTTGTTTTTTACTCATTAAATACATGAGCACCTCCTAAACTCTCTGATCTTTTCAGTTTGCACACTCTCATGACATCAGTGAGGTCTGCTGACCAGATGCTCCAGAGGTCCAGATTAAAACACTGACAAGTTGCTGCTCCTAACTTGTTGAACTGTCTGCCGCTTCACACCAGAACCTCACCAAAATCAGACATTTTTAAAACTCAACTGGAAACCCGTTTTTATTCTTTGGCTTTTAAACTTGTGTCGTCTTACTTTAAATGAAGCTGACTTGATTTGAAAGGTGATGATAATATGTCAGTGTTGTACTTGCACCCCAACTGCCAGCATTTCAACTGCCTCCAAGTGGCCAGAAACTCAGTTAATGCAGGGTTTTAGGAAGATATACAGTATTGTATATAAAAGACTATGTGAATAAAGAGCTTGGCCATGTCCAGTTAGATGCTGAAATGTTAGCTCCTGGATGTCTGCCTTCATATGTGTTAAATCCAGTTTTTATTCACAAACGTGGTCAGCTATTCAACTGTCATACCCTATGCTTTTAGAAAATGTGATTTTTGGCTGTTGAAAATGTCAGTTTTTATTCTTATTATTAGCAATAATTATTTCTACATAAAATGTAGATACAAACTAGTCTTTGTAAAACTTTTAGGCAAAGCCAATAATTTGTACGTTACATCTCACAAACAACCTCAATATTCTTCTTTCTATATTCTATACCTTTTTAGTACTTCCTGTACAAAAGTACAAAGGATACATGGATATGTAAGTAACATATACATTTAAAATGAAGATCTCAGTTGCCAGGTGGCACAGTGGTGCAGTGGTTAGCAGTGTAGTAAGTAGGTCCTAGGCTGGTGGAGTCGAGTTTGCATGCTCTCCCTGTGCCTGTGTGGGTTCTGGGTTGGGGTGGGAGGAAGCAGGATACCTCGGCTGCATATTCTGACTTCCTCCTAAAGTCCAAAGACATGCTTTTTGGGTAAATTGGTGATTCTAAATTGGCCTTAGTTGTGAATGTTTGTCTGTCTCTGTGTGCTAGACTGGCCCTGACTAGCCCTGTGACAGACTGGCAACCTGTCCAGGGTGTACCCCCTGCCTTTTGCACTATGACAGCTGGGATAGGCTCCAGCAAACCACCCTGTACAACCCTGAACTGGCTAAGCAGTTAAGAAAATAGATGGATGGATCTTAATTGCCTCATTTGCCTTCTTTGTCCTGATGTGAATTTAAAAAAAAAAACACACACACACACAAAGAACCCTTCCTAGCTGTTGCATCTCCTTATGGTCAATAGATTAGAAATTACAGAGAACTATAAACATTTTCAGACTGGAATTAACTGACTAACTGAAACGAAGACAGCAATTACAGCTTGGTCACCTGTTCGTGTTGGAACAGTCATGACACCGTTAAGTCTGTCAAAGAAAGTGAAAAGGCGGACAAGAAATAGACGTTTATTTGCTCACCGGGGCAAAGATGATACCCATTTTGTCACAATGATGTGACACATTCATTTACTGATGAATCCCCATCTCATTATTTGAAGATGTCATAGGTGTTGCAGAGATAATCCAGGTGATTGATTGGAACAGTCTATCATGACAAATGGTGCAAATCTTTCTAGAGAAGGACAAGGTTAAGGGGGTGGTGGGGCTGATGGAACTTTTAACCTTGAAACAACATTATTGGTGGGGAGTCGATGCTCAGCCAATGCTCTCAGAGTATGAAGCTGAAATATTTCTGTATCAAAGCAGGTTTCATGATACATCTGTTGCAGCTGTTTAAAGAATAAATGGAAAAAACATGTCACATTTCATATGAGACGGGAGAGTTAACGAAAAAAGGAAAACAACGATGGAGTAAAAAAAGAGGGGAAAAGCAACACAGCACAGGTTAGTTCTCATTTTCTTCATCCTGTCAAAACTCAGCAGGTGGTTTCAGGGGAAACACCTGACTGCCGAGTTTCATATAAAATCTCATTTTTAAATCATAAATCCGCAAGCTTGGGTCTATCAGGGGAGAATTGATGACTTTGTCAGTTGCCAGTGTACATATTCTTAATAAAAAGGATCCGATTCTTTGATGCCATATTTATATTCCCCCAGGATGAATGTTCAATTTGCTCCGACTCTGCGATACCACTCAGAAGCTGACAGATACATAAAACTTTTAACGTGAGATGTGGATTGAGGGAAACCAGTGTATATATAAAAAAGCAAGCTCCCTGCATCAGTTTATCTTGTTGGAGCTTTACAGGAAGACTTGTTATAAATCTGTTCCCAGCACTCAACGTGTGTCAAGTGTTTCCAACTCAGCTGCTTTCTGTTTCTTTATTAAACTGTTGTCCTGAAGGAAAGTGGCTTATTAATTACAGCTAACAATACTGACGTTTGGTGCCGCAGGGCCTTGTTTAATAATGAATACATTTTCCTCTCCTGGAGGGCATATGACAAACTGCACAATACTGGTAAACTGCAACAAATGACTGCTTTCTTTTAGGACACCGTTGCTTAAACGATACCATGCGTGTGTCATTGTTGTAGGTGCTTATGTTATTCAGTCTGCTGCATTGTGTGTTGATCTTCTGGAGTGTTGTTGTCTCCTCTTGGCATTAAGTGCGTCACTGACTTCATTAATATGCAGACTCCACTATGCTTTTCATTGTGACTTTGGTCTACTATTAACAGAGGCTTAAACTGCTGAACAAGGCACATAAAGAAGAAAAAAACTGGGAGCTGCATTGTCTTTGACCAGAACAATACTGGTACAGTCAGTGTTAGCACCTTAAGGTGAATTTGCTGGGACATCAACTCCTGGGAAAATTGGCAACTGTCTTGAATGTTTTCCAGTTGTGAATAATCTTTCTCACTGCAGGATTATGGACTGTAATAATTCACGTGCTGTTGTTCATCAGAGGTTGTATTTACCTAACTTTAAGACCCGCTAAGGATCAGATGATTTTTTATTATGTCCTGATACATAAAACCTTAGAATACAATAAGCGTGTACTTTCTCATTCACATGACTGTAGTTCGTGATAAAGTCTGCACTGTAATAGGGAATAGTGGTTTCAGAGAGCAAGTTAAAAAAGAAGTCTTGATTGTAATCAACTAGCTCTTTGAGAGAAATAATTTCACGTCTTTCACTAAGCTCCAGAACTAGTGCGCACTGTACTGACCTTTCCACATAAGAAAGAAAGTAAGCAGCACCCTCCAAAGGCGAAAAATGAATGCTTAAGTGCCAAAAACTGCAGTCCCTTTAATGGCCATTTGAGGCTGGTTCCAAAACAGAGTCCCATGTTAAAAATCCCTAAGGTTAGTGATTAAATCAACATATTTACAGCCTGGTACAACAATTTCTTTTAGTCTCTATAGGTAATTTTCCCCTTCATAACAACTGTGGAGTTAGCTGAATGTTTTTATAATTCACCTGTTTGAATTAGGGTATAACTAATTTAAACAGCCTATCCAAAGGGAAGCTTCCATAGGGAAACCTATTCCAGCTTCCCTATGGAATATAGTTTGATTTGTGGCACAACCTGTCCAAGAAGTTTGTGCTTGAGTTTCGATGGAATTCTAGCATTTTATTAATCTGATACTTAGCATTAATCATCTGTAAGTTGTACTTGAGCAGTTTATAGATGCAGCTTGCTAATGAAGGTTCCAAGCATCAGCTGATTCCAAATATGGTCACATCAGGATGAAAAACAACGGCATGACATCAATGTAAATGCTAATGCTGAGATTTCAGAATGCCGAGTGGAGAAAACAGTGGGTGTCATCACCTTAGCCACGTCCATCTTTTATAAACAGTCTGTGGTTAAAAGTCAAGAAGCCTGACAAATGTTGACAGACGTTTATTAAAGAAATAGTTCGACATTCTCTGAGCTACAGCTGCTTTACTATGTTTACTTTTAGCACAAGGAATTCAAAAGTCAGATAATAGAAAGGATTTCAAGTTCTATTAGACAGATGTGCATTATATGTTGTAGCATTCATAAAGACTCCTAGGGCAATGAGGCTCTCCTGTAACGAAATTCCCAAAAAACATTTTGACATTTTCTAAGAATTTCCCCCTATAGTTAAAACTGGATGCAAAGGGGGAGGAGGGTTTTTAAGAAGTACAAGGAGAGGAGAAAGCAGTGGAAAGACAAAGCTGCAGGAAAGACATTCTCCAAACACTTAATGACAATGAGGTAATGAACTGTGTAAAGTCTTATATTTATAAAAGATACAACAGGTCTAACTGGATATAACCAAAGAGATATTAGTAGGTTCATGTAAAGGTATGACTGAACATAAGGGTTTGAGACAATATGTAGTAAGTACTCAGGATCAGTTTTGTTTTGTGTGAATGACAGGAGACCAATCCTTTATGTTCGGAAATTGTGTAGTTTTTACAACAAATATAGAAAATCATTAAAATAATCAGTTTCACTCCATATTCTTTTAAATGGGGCAATATCTAAAGATGTTAAAAGGATCATTTAAACATATTGCTACAAAATATAACAAATATTATTCTCAAGTGATGTTAAAGGACAAGCCTATAGCTGTAGGTGTTCTAAGGACTAATATCTTAACTTTTATGACTAAAAACCAAAATTTAAAACTAAAGATGTTCAAAGTCCAGCTCTGAATGATAGGAGAAATTCAAATGTTTTAAATAAGAGAAAAAGACTTTTATGCAGAGTGAGAGGTGAAATGGAAGGGGAGTCTTGGACCATCCTCTATTCACATCATTCCCTGTGAACCCTCTTCTAATGGCTGTTTAATTCATTGTGCTAACGGATTATCAGAGCCTTTTAAATTAGTCATTATGGAGAGGATAGATTGTGAGACAGCCATGGGAGGTGGGTCACGTTAACCAAAAGGCCTGGAGGAAAGATGGGGGAAGCATGCAAATGAAATATAAAAAGGATAATTTTTCTTTCCTCCCTTTAGATTCCAAGGGCTCTACTTATGATTTAATCTGCTATAAATCTGAGCCCACTGTGGGAGCCTCTATGCTGCACTTTTACCAGAAATAATGTTACAGATTCAAGAGAACTTCAAGAAAAAGAGGGAAGACAAAAGAGGATGTGTGCATTACAGAACAAAACAGGAGAGAGAGAAATGGAGACGCGAGGTGCCGAGTGTGAAATCCAGGCGGCGCAGAAGCCAATAAAATATAGATCTTATACATCACATTGAAGTGACAGGGTGACCTTGTAGCCAGGGAATGCCATTTATCAACACAAAAAGAAAACGCAAATACATTAAGACTGGACTGTATTCATTTAATGTAAACCTGCTTTACTCTCCCTGTTCTTCAGCTCCACTTCCACAAGCCCAGAGAGCAAGATCTGCGTTTGAGGTTTAGTACCAGTGTCAGCAAAATGTATCAGTTTTCAGTGTTAAAAAAAAAGCCTGTTAAATAGTAATGACATATTAGGAATGGTTGTTGATGTTTTATTGATTTACCTATTTTTGCTGAGAGCCAGTCAATAAGAAGATTGATAACACTGTCTGTGTATGGTCTGCACATTAAACAAGTTGCTGGAGCCAGCAACCAGTTTGCTTAGCTTAGCATAAATACTGGAAGCAGTGGGAAAAAGCTTGTCCGGTTCTGTAAAAAAGGTAGCAAAATCTGCCAACGAATACCTCTAAAACTCACAAATTAACATGTTATATTTTGTTTACTTGATGCATACAAAAACAAAAGTTTAAGAGCAACATGATGTTTTTACACTACACGATTTTACAAGGGATTTGACAGATAATGTGCCAGTTTCTTAGCCAGGAGACTCTTCTCATCAGGCTAGCTGTATCTGCAGTCCTAATGGCTAACCATCTTGAGGCCCTAGTTTCATGTTCACTGAATATTAGAGTGATGTCATTCTGTTCTGTACATGTTGTATTGCTTTTCAAAAATCTCGAATAGCATCAGTTTAGGGAAAGCTCAGCCACAATCATGGCAGATTAACCAATCTCAAAGCCATCCCACATTGGCTAATTGCCCTTCTGAAACCCTTACATGAATTCAACTATTAAATGGATTATACATGGCAAATACAAGCTATTTAAACAGTTTTAGCCTGCTAACAATTGCTGCACATCTGCAAGCCACTTTCAAATGCTTTGTTTGTCTGACTTTAAACCCTAAAACCTACCTAAAGGTATTCAATATGTGTTAAGAAGATTTAGCATTCGCTCAAGCATCTTTTTCTCAGTTTATATTGATAGGTTTATATTTAAGTATACACAGTGGACAGGACTATGTTACGTAAGTCCCACCCACTGTATGTTTCTATGGGTAACTAGCTGCCAGTCATTGTCAGTTGTAACAGACCGCAGCAATATCTTCTTCAGTTGCTCCTCAGAGTGTCAAGAACACAAGTGAGTTGTGAGTAATTGACCAAAACTTAGTGCTGCTTAAAAATGAGTCTGACTTGTTACATTTGGGATGCATAATTCAAATGTTTGTGAGTTTATGTATTTAATATGACAATCTGTGTGGTATTTGCCAGCAATGTGTGGTGGTTTTAGGCAGTACAGTATATCCTTTGAATATTAGTAATGTTGGTTGTGTGTACAACCAACATTACCCACCAAAATCCTAATGTATTTTGTAGGGTTAGACTGCAGAATAGTACATAAAATGCACATCTAATTAATATTCATACAAACCTACTCCCGTCTGAGCGTATTAGTGGTGCAGAGTGTGTGAAGTTTACAATAAAGTTCATGTAGGATGAATTCACCTCAACAGCATCTTTACTCATGTCCCGCATTGATCACATTACCTGACCAGCGCATCACTTAACCTGACATAAAACCGAAAAAAACAACACAGAGTCTGGAATCTGTAATTTACTGGTATTTTGGTTGTATAAATTGCGTAGTCAATAAACTAATTGTTGTTGTTTTTTTTCTATGCTCACTTATCACTGCAGTCAAAGAATATTGTGAACGCATCATTACCAGGGAGATTAAATGTTCAAATTTGAAGCACGACTGAAGATATTTAAATTTATGTTAAGCACAATGAATGCTTAATTTGCATGTTATAAAACCCAGCATTATTATTCTTATACAGTATGGTGCTGAGCAATGCACTTGTGCCTCCACACATGAGCACACAGACACAAACGTCTGACACAGACCACCTCATCAGCTCATGTCTTTGCCGCCACAGGCCACTGGCTCTCCTCCACCGCGAAAATATCTTCCAAACCATATAAATATTTATGTCCATTAATAGTAAAGAGGCCGTACGAGTAGATGCATAATGCTCTGTGCTGGTCTTATTTTCCAAGGAGATGCACTCCAACTGCCACGATGTCTCTGTCGCCATGACAACGGAGTTCAGCGCGCGAGCCAAGCAGGACGTGGCCCCGTCAGTCTGCTCACACAAAAGTAGCATGATTCTCACAGAGAGGTGAAACAATGTGCACATTAAGTGTGCTCCAGTAGCAATATGCATGTTAATGCTCACTTGAAGCTACTTAAACAGAGAAGGACATTCGTTTTAGAAGTAGAGAGTTTTTGCACGACATGCTTCAGTGCTGCCTCTAAATAGGCTGCACCACTCTGTCAAAATGTGGATATGGACACGATTAGATGATCTCAGGCCATTTCTAGATGTTGTTACCGAACAGCAGGAGCCACACAGAATAGTTTGACCATATAAAGATGTGGATACTCACGAGGAAAGCAGATGTAAGGAATTACAAGCTATCACATTTACATTCCACAGATCATAGTGCGCCTGAGTCCGAGTCCAAAACATTATCTTAGCAAGGAGACAGAGATTTATTGTCCTCCTGCTGTCAGATGTGAGTCGATAGGGGGGAAATAATTACATCAGACTGTACATATGAACTCACTCAGTCTTATAAACAAACAAATAATTTCACCCTTACTTCACTTTGTCTCTCTCTCTCTCACACACACATGCTGTTGCTGGTGCTCTGGGCTTTTATCCTGTCAGTCTTGAAGTTTTGTGAACATGGATGCCGCTTTTCCTTTTGCACTGATATCTCCTCTGGGAACAACAATGTTACTGGGGTATAAGATGGATGGAGAATGAAATGGGACTCTTCCCAGCTACAGCTGGTGGATGAGACACAAATGAAAGACAGGAAACACCAATAAAGCTGAGGCGTGTGTCAGAAAAACAGAAGCAGAGGGTTGTTAGAGTGTGTTGAACACAGCAGCTCCATGAGAGATTAGAAGGCCAAGCAGCAGGAGTGCTTTGCCCCAGAGAGAACAATATACAGACTTTCAAGGTAACACAGCTTTCAGTTCCAGACTCAGCAAACATGCACGCATCAGCTCAAAGTGCCTCTTGCAAGATTAACAAGAAAGTTTGCTTGTTGTGTGAAGAAAAGACATAATATCATCCATCAGAAGAAAAGCTGAGTTTCTTTACTGTCTGTCCCTAGCTGTCCTCAAAGATTTGACCCTGAGAGAGAAACAGAATTGAATCAAGTTTATTATATTAGTTGTTGTTTTTTTTGTTTAGAACCATTATAAATAATGTTGTATCACAACCAGGTTTTTTGGCTTCAAACTTGAGGCTGAATTTCAAGTCTTCAGCTATATTAGAAATGTCTCTGAATCAGTGAAATGTTTTATAAATCAGCAGCAACACTTTAAAAATCTGTTCTGTTAGCTACATGGAAGAGTGTAAAGATTTAGAGCAAAGGTTGTCAAACTTTCTGGGACCAGCAGTAAGTCACATGTTTGTAAGTTAGCAGAATGCAGTGCATGTCCTGACTGGAAACCCTGTGTTTTGCACTTTGTTTTGCTCTGTTTTTCACTCACTGATTTCTTTCCTTTGTGCTATCCTTTCACTTTACCCAGACACCAAAGGACATCTTTGGCATACGTATATAAGACTGGGATAAGTTTGTCTTGGCTCAAGATAACATGGAAGGGGGCAATGGACACAATATGTTTTGTTGGCATAAATGGTCCCCATCTGCTGATGTGCGCTTTTAAATATTACAGCACGATTTTATAATCCACTAAGAGTCCAACAGAACCACTGATTTTAGTGGGTAAATACAGTTTTGGCCACCGTTCTTATTGATTATAACAAAACTGCACTCACCGGGTTAAAATCTTGGGAGGTGACGACTTCACTCAAAAAGGTCGGAGTCGGAAATGAACGTGAGGAGTCCGATTAAAATTTAGCATCAGCCAAAATTATTTGGAAACATAACGACAAACCCTGTAAGCATTTATCACAGCTCATAGACTGACATCTCGCTTCAGGTATGGGCTGGCTCCCATACATGTTGATCACAAGGGTTTCGTTCACTTGTTATTTTCATGTTACTCATTACACATTACTTTAAAAATGTAATCCATTACATTACTTATTTGCTTCCTGTAGAAAGTATTCGCTACACTACATGTTACACCACTCCACAGCAAGCATTGGAACATACAGTAACTACCAGTTAAGAATATAAATGTTATGTGCCCACACAGTGGCACAAATACCGGATACACAAGATCTTTCTTTTAGTATTGAAGTATTAACACACAGCTGACAGCAAAAGTGGAAAAGACCCCAAAGAGCACTTTACAGAAAAATGTTGTAACCATAGAGATTGTACTGGAGAAATATGGGCATGGGTAGAAATGCATGTTAATGTTCAGACATTTTTGCTACTACAAGCCTGGCTGCTTATCGTGGCTTTTCTTACCTGTTGAAAATCAAGCTTTGGCTTCTTGGCTGGAATCCACATACACTCAGCTTTAACATCATTCTGGGTCTGGGGTTCTTGCCTGCTAGCTTTGTGTTATCATGTTTCCTTTGCAGAGAGTTGATTGGATGTTAGCAGTAGTGGAGAGTTGCTTCTAGCCTGGACAAAGTTTGCACTTCCCTGTCACATTCTTGTTCTTGTGCAAAACAAACTAACAGAAAAAACAGGAACTGAGGTCAGCTGATTGCAGCAAATGTGGAGGGAAAATGCACTTGGAGGATTTTTTTTTTTTTTTTTCAAAACTGCTCATTCTGCAATAATCAAAGTAACAACAGTTTTTTTTTTTTTGATTAGTAACTGTAATGTGACTGCTGAATTTAGTTATAGAAAAATGTATTGTGATTACAGTTACACATTATATGTTACACCCAACACTGCCCTCCAAATAAAGTGGTTTAGATGGAGGGTTCTCA
>VVAS01047244.1:9235-23293 GCA_015103295.1 Ptychochromis oligacanthus
ATGAGAAAAAAATTTAATTTGTGAGTTTTTTTTAGGTGCTGGTTGTTACTGCTTGACTCATTTCTCAATTTCCAGTGTGTTAAGCAAAGCTAAATGGCTACTGACTCTACTTTTAAGATTTACAGTACAAACATGAAAGTGGTGCTGATTTTTGTTTTATTATATCCCCAAATGTTAAAGGTTAGTCTATTTACTGTAAGCTTAAAGCCCTAGCAGTACAAGCCATGACTTCATTAAGTGCTCTCATGTTTTCAGATAATTATTTTGTTCCTGGAGGAACTCAGGCATTCTCATCTTATCCTGGATCTATCTTCTCTGGAGATGACTTTTATATCATAAGTAGTGGCTTGGTGAGAACTCTTTGTACTTGACATTATTCAATTGAGTATAGTTAAAAAAAAAAAAGCAGCAGGCTGGGAATGTGTTAGTATTTTTTTTAATAATTTTTATTTGTTTTCTGTCTGTAGGTGACTTTGGAAACCACTATTGGCAACAGCAACCCTGCTCTCTGGAAATATGTTCAACCCACAGGAACAGTCATGGAGTGGCTGAGAAACATTGTTGCTAATCGATTGGCTGCTACTGGCAAGGACTGGGCAGAAATTTTCAGAAAGTACAACAGTGGAACGTGAGTTTTACTCATTGAAAAGAAACTGTCTGAAACTGCCTGTTTTTTAAAAAGCATGCGTCCTAATGTGATCTGCTGACAAAGCTCCAGGCTCTTCTGCTTTTTGTCTTGTGTTCATAATCTCCATTGAAGACCAGTTTATATAAGGTTTTGTTTTGTCTTCAATTGTCATGTGGGTTGATGAGTCTAAGCAACAGAAGGAGGTTGCTCAGTTGGGTCACATGTAATTAGCCCATCAGGAGTGTTTGCTTTGAACTGCTGAGTCAGTTATTTGAACATTATGAGTATAGTGAAAATTTATTTTTTTTTAAAAACAGATAGTAGTTTAAGTTTGTATGCTCACTTTGGACTGTGCTTTGCAGTTATAACAACCAGTGGATGATAGTCGACTATAACCACTTCACTCCAGGGAAGACCGACATCACAGAGGGGCTCTTTGTCGTGTTGGAGCAGATTCCGTAAGTCGCAGCACCCAAACTTGCTTAGTTTTTCTATTGATAATAAGTAACCCTACTACAGCTAAGCTTAAAAAAAAGCATCTCTTTTTTCCAAATGCTGCAGGGGACTCGTTATTTATACTGATAAAACTCAGGAACTGCTGAAGAAAGGATACTGGGCTAGTTACAACATACCGTAAGTGATATGCAAACATGAAGGTCTGTTTTAACCTATACCTTAGATTATGTGTGTGTTATTACACTTTAAATTGTTCTTTTTTCCATACATGCAAATGCTTTATAAAGGTACTACGAGGAGATATTTAATGCCAGCGGCTGCAACGAGTTGGTTAAGAAGTTTGGCCCGTGGTTCTCTCTGGACCAGAATCCTCGGGCTCAGATTTTCAGGAGAAACCAGACAGATGTCACAGATGTGGACTCCATGGTCCGTCTCATGAGGTATGGTGTATGTGTTGCACAGGTTTGAAAGTTTGCATTTCCATCATTTGCTGGTTTGATTTGTAGTTTTTATTGGCTGGTTTAAAAAAAAAAAAAAAAAAGTAATTTAATTATGAGATGCACTGTTCCTCCTCAGGTATAATAACTTTAAGGAAGATCCACTATCAAAGTGCGACGGCTGTGATCCACCTGAGAATGGAGAGAATGCAATCTCAGCACGTTCAGACCTGAACCCAGTTAATGGAACATATCCATTTGGCGCCTTAAAGCAGAGACCACATGGAGGAACAGACATGAAGGTTTTTATTTTTCTGCACCACATCTCTCTTTGTCCATGCTTTTACCCATCATGTACCCTGAATATTTTTTTTGGGGGGGGGTTGCCTTAAATGAAAATGACTGTGAAAGAGATGTTTATTGAGTGGGACGCATTGTGTGTACTCCTGTGCAGTTGACCTCCTACGAGATGTTCCGAGAGTATGGGATGGTTGCAGTAAGCGGGCCGACCTGGGACCAAGTGCCACCCTTCCAGTGGAGCACTTCCCCCTACAAAGACCTGCTACACATGGGTCACCCGGATGTCTGGACTTTCAAGCCTATAAAAGTCACCTGGACCCCTTAATTGGCATCATACTGTATATACAGTACAAGTGATATTATAAATGTAAATAATGCCAGCTGTGCTGTTTAACAAAGGGAAATGGGGGAAAAAAACCAGTTGTTGCTGCTTGTCACAGAAGAGCTAAAATGGTACTGTGGTATAATACGCCTCTGTTTGAATAATAAAACACAAACGTTGATTGTTTTAAGATTTTAATTTCTCATGCAAAATGTGTGAAAACTGAAATTCAGTCCAATAAATATGCACCTTTCTTTGGAGAAATCACCAAGTATTAATACTGACATTGATGCTGATGAACATTTTCTGTCGCAGTTGTAGCAAATGCTTTGATCATGAGATGAATCATTTTTGAGTTATTCTGGCATGTATTTTCTGAACTTTAAATTTTTCTAAATATTTTCTAAGTAAATGAAGGAGTGATAATTTATTTTAAATGTCTTTTTTTTGTATTTCGTCATTTAAAAGCCATGCACTTCTTGTTTGGTTTTTTTTGTTTGTTTGTTTGTTTTCCAACCTCTTTGTCTCACTGTCTCTCCAGTGGATTAACTAATAAAACTATGAAAAAAAAAATTGATGCTTACAGAATAGTGAGGAAGATGTCCATAAACCCTGGACGGTCCACCTTCAAAACTTACTGGGTATATGACAGAAGATGCCTGTTTGGGTGGATCAAAATTATGCAGAGGCCTTAAAAATGTTTTTACAGGACCAAATTCAAACCCCTATTAACCATCATTGAATTTAGGTTAAGTCATTGTCAGCATCTTAATTTTTATAAAGTTTGTGCCACCTTTAAATTGCACTTTAGTGTCCTGTTATAAACTCTTAGAAGTCACTGTTGCAAACATACCGAGCTCAATGTGAATACTTAAATAGTTGGTAGGGTACTTAGTAATACCACATGCACATTAATACTACTACTACTACTAATAATAATAATAATGATGTTAATGAGTATGATCCTCAGTTTAAAAGGAAAAAAAAAAAACGAGCTCCCGACACGTGATCATGTCGTCGTTGTCGTCATAGCAGCGTACTGTCGTAAACTGACAGCGGTGTCGTGCCGTTGTTTTGGTGCTGAACTTTTAACTTCTTCAACCGCAACCTTTGTGTACTTGTCTTTAAGAAAGTATCTCGGTGTATTTTACCAAAACTGGCGACGTGAACAGAGCTTACGGTTTCAAGGTATGAAGTCATCCTTCAGCTGGCTAGTTAGCATCATGACAGCGGTAACCTATGAGCTGGTTGGTGGACTAGTTACACGTCTCCTGTTGCGCTATAGGCTGGATTTAATGTCACGACTGTATAGACGTGTTCTTTACACAAATAAGGGCATTACTGTCTATACAGTCGCGTACAGATATACAGTATGTTCTTTCAGTTGTGTTTCAACTGCTTTTCATTATGCTGAAAAAGAGGTGCGCTAAAATACAAATTCAGGCTTGTCTACAGGTTTCCTGCTTTGTTAAGTTTCATATATGGTATTTCCATTCAATTTTTAATCTATAGATTTTTAAAAGTACATCTATACCTTATCCCTCACTTTGAATATATCTTGAGGACCCGTGCAATTATTTTTCATTAGATAAGTTTAACTTCTGGATACGTGGTGTTTTGATCAACAGTAAATTACATTTCTCAATGTATATACAATGCAGGGCCCATGTGTCCACGCCAAACTTACGGATTGGATATAAAGGTATGTATATACAGTCTCTGTTGCACTGTACTACATGGTTCCTGCCTTCTGGACCAAGACTGGCTTTCTGGTCCAACAAGGAGGATTACAGTTAGATTTTAGGTGAGTGCAGAGAAAGTTTCCAGTCTCTCTTAGTGCCAAAGTCTGAACATGCATCATTCTGGAGAGTAAAGGTCAAACATTCAAAAGAGGTAACACTGACCAAAAAGTGAGAGGGAGCCAGCCCCTTCTGCAAAAAGCATTTCTGAGTGGACTTGAACTGACTTGGACTGAAACTGTCCCAAACATCTTCCTCTTGGAAGAAGAGATGTATCAAACCTGCCTAATGATTAATAATGAAAAGGTCCATTAATTTACTTCCTATGGTATTGTGGTGGAAAAATGTGAAATGTCTTCTGTTTACAGCTTGCCACATCCCAGCTGCTTGTGGAAGCTGATGATGGGTTTCTGGCAGCCGGTGGCTAACCTCAGAGATTATGTGTCCCAGAATCCTCCAGGGACGACTTTTTTCCTGTGTCTCCTGAGTCTGGCTGTTTCGTTCATCTGCCTCAGTTCTTACAGCTACACTTACACTCTGCCTAACCCTGACATAACAAAGGTAAAGGCTCATTTAAACTGGTTTTGTTATTTTTCGCCCTCTTTTCTACCATATATACAGTATACACTGTTCCAGTGGTGGTTGTGGTTCCCAACAGTTTTTTCCACTCTTGGCTCTGTATGAGGTTCAAATCTTCGGTTTGCAACCAGTCAGAAGAAATTTGCCTTAAAGGAAGAGAAGCTAAAATGACTGGTTTCAGACAGATCATGATCCAAGGCCCAGTATAAAACACATATGGATTATTTTGAACTTTGACTCATGCAAAGCAACTCGAGTTCAGTCCAAGAATAACAGCATGGTGCTGTATTAGAGAAGGATTCCTTATTAAATTGACCTGATTTTCTACCACCCCTCCTGTAAATAGACAATAGGTGCTGATGTGCATAGGAAACCTGATACTATGCAGGCTGTGACTGAATATATCCACACATTCTGTGTTCTGATTGTATCAATGTATAATTCATGTACATTATTCTTCTCCTCATAGGACTGGAACCGCCTGTTGTACCCCTTATCACAATTCCAGCTATGTGTGAAAGCAAATGCAAGTTCATCTGAGCTACTTTCCTCAGTCCGTTTGCCTCTAATGGAGCAGGAAGCGAATAGAAAGACTTCAGTTAACTCAACAAAGAGTCCTTCTTCTGTCACCCATTTACATCTCAAGGTTCCTCTTACTGTGACTACCAGCTCACCAAGTAGCTCTCTGACAGATCTCAGTCTATACACAGCTTTGACAGCCAGTCAGCTAAATATTGGAGGTTAGTTTTGCAATGGAGTGGTTTTGGTGTTTAAATTATATTAAAGTTTTTATAACCATACATTCTGATTGTAATTTTTTTATCCCCAGGCAGTGAAATAGTTAACTTGACACTAGAGTTTCTGTCTGACAATAGCACCTATACCTGCCTCACCATAAGTGCCCCAAGTGACCTCCTGCCCATGAGTCTGTAAGTTTATCATGTTCTGTAAAGTGTCTGTTTCTAAACTTAATTACTGCTACTACTACTCTTCAGGAACTTAAAAAATCACTTAACTTATGAATTCACTTTTTTTGTGTATTTCTATGGGTATCTTATATACTTTCATGAAGTCTTCCTCCGGCATGTCCTGAATCAGAGAAAAATATTTCATCCATCTATGTGGAAGCGAGTAACCAGCAGCCTACAGCATCACAGACCTGCTACAGTCTGCACTCCAGGAATGATCCTACTCTTACAGTCATGTTAACACAGGTACAGTGTGTCGCACATGAACAACATAATTTGTTCAGCCACAGTACAGAGATTTTTTTTACACCCTCATTTATTCCCTGCTTCTATAGGAGGAACGGAGTATGGCGGTGCAACATCTGTTGGAAGCAAGTGTGTGTCTGCTCGGAATTTGTTTGATGCTCTGTTTAGCTGCTTGTCGGCAGCATACACACAAACGCCGCTACCAGTGGAATGGACTGGACCAGCAAAGTGTAAGTTTTTGCTCGGTTTTTAGAACCTGTGTACAAAGAAATATGCAGAAACTGTTTAACCTAACTTTGCTACTTTACTTTATTTACAGGAGCCCTTGATGGAGAGCTGAGCTCAGTTTATGGTTGAGAGAGAAGGTTACGCCTTACTACCTAAAAGTATGTCCTACAGAAGAAACCAGTTTGTTGGTGGAGCACTAATAACTGAAAACAGCTGTATAATGTTGTTTTGGAGAAAGCTCTCCTAAACTCATACTAGGAACTAAAGTCAAACTATATCGACTTCTGTTGGATCAGTTCTGACCAATTTATCTGTCTCTCACAAGTTTTGCAACATTATGAATGTGCAATATGTGAAATACATTTGAGCAACATGCCCATGGTAGAGAAAGGGTATACATTGTAATTTATAATGTGCTTATCAAAATAAAAGGCAAAAATAAATGTTAAAAGATGCGAGTGTTGAAGAAATTGCTCAAAATTTAAGAAAGTGGATGTAATGTTTGTTATACTTGCTATTTGTTTGTTTAATAACAAAGTGTTAACAGGCCATTAGGCACTGTAAAGTGTGTGCATAGAAATTACCAGTGTTATGAGCTGATGTTCGACAGTATTTCATGCTCCTCAGAAACAGGTGACTGCAGTCATCATGTTTTCAAACACTTTTCTTTGCTTTACTTGGGGCGTTTGGTTCATTTGTCAGTGTCAAACAAAGGTATTGCTGTAACCACTGTACTGTACTGTAACTGTAATGCAATAAATGATTCCTCAACCAGTTAGAGAAATGTCCCCTCTGCTCAGATAATGTTTGCTACCAGACTAAGGGGAATGTGAAGGGGAGTGACATCAGTTTTTAGTCGAGCCAAAGTCGTTCTTCAAGCAAGTCTTGGAACTCCATCTTCAAACGCATCTGCTCATTTACTTGTGAACTTATTTTAAAGCACTATTTAAATGGTCAGCCGTTCATATAAAAAAAAAAGTCCCTGAAAGAAGTAAATATACTATAATATGGATTTTTTTAATGACCTGCATTAAATCTGCTGTAACAAAATAATTTCCCAGATTAGGGATAAAGAATTTCGTATTATATCATATTATCAGTTTTATTTATTTTACCTGTGAGTATACTTATCGTTTTATGGCCCCAAAGGTATAGATTAAGAATTGAAGGTCCCTTGAGGCGCCACTAGACTGGTGCACCGGTATGTTATTCTGTCTACGTAGCAAGATATTGTCCTCCAATGATCGTTTAGAATCATAACATGGTGCCTTTCTATTGGCTGAGTATCGAAAAATAGAGGCGGGATTTGTGCAGACCAGGGGAAAACTGGAGAACCAACCATCGACGTTGAGGTAGTTGGATTCTTCGCGGCCTCGGGGATTGCATTATACCAAGGGAAACAAAACGTAACGTTATACAGTATTTGGACTATTATTATCGAGAAGCCCGTGCAAAGTCGCCGTCATATGAAAACGGTTGGCAAAGTCGCTGGAAATAAGTTGATACGGCTAAAGTTAGCTCTGTCCTCCCACAGTGTAAAGCTAGCTAGCTGCCGTTTCCTCTTAAACATTCTAACGCTAATGTCGGTTAGCTGCTAATGTTAGCCTGCCGTTGACAACAGTTGCAGCATAACATCTGAACCGTTGATATATGTTCTTAACTAAACATGACCTAGTCGAATTTCACAGAAACCCAGCCAGGCAAGGAGCTGACTTCTGCTCAAATGAATGCACGTTAATGTCTTCATAGCTAACACCGCGCCTAAAGACGGTCTTTGCTCTTGGTCATAACATTTTGTTGTGCCCCAGCAGGCCTCCCACGTGGTACTCGGTGGTACCCTCACCTGCAGAGTGACTTGTAATTACACAGGTGTGTCTCCTCTGACTGTAAACACTAGCTAATATCAGCTGATGCCCAAGGCGTCAGTCAGTGGAGAGAGGACGCAGTTCGGTAAATCAGCAAAATGTATGATAGTTTCTTTAATTTTTTTTAAGGATGAAAGCTCTGAACTAGGGCTTCGTCGGTCAGCAAGAAGACGAGTAGGTGACCAGGAAGTACATAGTAAACAGTTGTGAGTGGCCATGGCCTACTCCAGCTACAGCAACCTGAGCAGGGCTCAGCTCACCTTTGAATACCTGCACACAAATTCGTAAGTACCACGTTTTTAAGTAATTAATATGCCCTTATGAACATCACACTCAACAGAATTATAACTAGCTAGGCTTGAAGGTAGAACATTAGCAAATAATGCAAACCACCACCTACAAACAACACACTGTACCAACGCACCAATTGTTTATTTTTGCAAGATCACTGAAAAGCTTGCAGCAAAACAGTGCCCAGCAGTGTTGTTTCTATTGATACTCTTCAGCACTGTAACTATCCCTTACTTACAGCTTGTTGAATAGACAGTAAGATGTAGTCCTGGACATCTGTTCAAAGAAGATGAGAACATATTCTCCTCATGTCATTGCATGCCAATTTATACTTAAAACGACTTAAAAATACTTTAGATGTCTGCCTGCATCCGTTTTTTTAGTGTGTTTGTTATATATTTTCTTTATTTTGCCAAAGGAAAAAAGAAATATTAAGAAACTGTCTAAAGTCACATTGTCTTTAAACATTAAGCCATCTCAAAGTTGATGCGGCATATTGACAAGTTGGTTGGCAATATGCCGCATCATTATAACAGATTTGTTAGGTATATTAGCTATATATAATTTTTTTTTTTTAACTTGACCATGCTGGTGTATATGATGTGGGGTATGGAAAATATGTACTTAAAACATAAGGTTCAAAACAGTATAAGTGAAGCTGGAGTTCGCTCATATTGTCAGTGCTTCCACTCCACAAATGTTAGACTGAAACTAATAGTGCTTGCGTCAGTCATTTGCCTAAAAACTAGCAGGTGTTGATTGCTTATGGGCATTTATCACTCAGTTTGATCAGTAACGAAATAGAAAAAAGACAAGAAACTTTTGTGTTCCTGTTGTATGTAATATTCAGTGTATATTAAGGTTAGGTTGCAACATCCTTTGTTGTTCTTTTGCCATAATACAGTATTGTCAGTAAACGGTAATACAGAAAAATCTCTAGTTCTGTGGTGAAGGGTGAAGATGGTTGGTTGGATAGTGAGACCTCAAAGATGAGCATATAGTTTTACAGTGAACCAGGAAATGCATACCTAACTGACAGTTCTTCATTTTATGCTGACACATATTTCTCAATAGACTTGAGAAGTTAGAGTTTTTATAACTGAATAATAACTGCACGTAGAATAGCTGTCAACAAGTGTCTCTCATATGTCCTCTTTCCCGATGAGCTTTCCATGTCAGTTGTTATTGTGTTAATGGAATATGTGGTCTGATTCCAGGACAACCCATGAGTTCTTATTTGGAGCCTTGGCAGAGCTTGTGGACAACTCAAGGTACCTGTAATGATTTGCAGCAGAATTGCTGATAAGTTATGGTGTCTGGGAAAACTTGCATTAGCTTGACATCTTTCTTGTAGTAAGTAGAAAATCTCACATTTTATTTCTTTCACAGAGATGCTAATGCCACACGTATAGACATCTACACAGGTATTCAATTCAATTTTATTTAAATAGCGCCAAATCACAACAACAGTCGCCTCATGGCGCTTGAGTAAAACATGCCTTAGACCAAAACATCCAGCTTCATATACTGAAATCTAACCATTGAGACAGATATGTACCTTAATATCTGTCTTTTCACTTCCTGTTTTTGTGACAGAAAAAAGGTCAGAACTGAGGGGTGGCTTTATGCTTTGTTTTCTGGATGATGGCATTGGGATGGACCCTAGTAAGTGTCACTAAATTATCAACGAGACAACTTAAAGCAAGTGTGTTGTTATTTTTGTAGGTACATTGTGAGGTTTTACAGTGATACACAGTGTGTAATTTGTGTGTTTAAACTCCTTTTTTTTTATTAGATGAGACAACGCATGTGATTCAGTTTGGAAAGTCAAACAAACGGTCTCCCGAGTCCACTCAGATCGGCCAGTATGGAAATGGACTGAAATCGTGAGTCCTTCTACCAGTTCCCATTTGATATTGATTGTGCAGTTGGTAAACTAGTATTTCAGCCTTTTTAAAATTAAATTTAAACATGTTTCCACAGGGGCTCTATGCGCATCGGAAAAGATTTCATCTTATTCACAAAAAAGGACAACACACTGACTTGCCTTTTCCTATCAAGGACTTTTCATGAGGAAGAGGGACTCGATGAGGTCAGTCCATCTGTAAAAGAATCAAAGAGCTGACTTTTGTTGGAACAAATTGTGGCCAGTCACCACACATTCATTTCAGTGTGCTTTGATTATGTGTCTCCATACTCACCCCTGTGTTTGCGCATATATGTTGGTGCTTGGCAACTTGGTTGCCAATAGGGACAGTGATCAGCCAACTCTGATCAAATGTGATTTGATTCATTTACTTATTTTACTCTTTAATTCCTTAAAATATTAATGTTGCAGACTATTTCCAGATTAGCATTAAATTACACAAATTAATGGCCTAGTGGCTCCATAGTATAGTGGTTTACACATTCACCTAAAGGCCCTTTCACATAGGAAGCAGCACGCGGTGTGCTGCGCTCAGAAACCCATTCTTTTCTATTGCTTGCGCTGCGCAATAATGGTTTCCCACTGTGTCGAGCAAGGAACCAACGCGCCTGCGAGGAGTACTCGTACTCGCACGTGCTAACTTTGACTGCGACACGGTGTGACGTACATTCGCACAACCAATAAAAACGCAGAATGACAGAGAGCACACATGAAGACCATGAGCAGCCAGAAAAAATTAGGTAGTGCAGGCAGAGCAACACAAATTTTGGGGCATTAGCTCAGCCTAGGGGTCAGCACAGTGCATGCCACTTCCTATGTGAAGGGCCTTAACAAGCAAAAGATCCCCGTTTTATTTCCAGGAGGAGGCACAAATCACTTTGGGGTTGCGTCAGGAAGGGCATCCAGTGTAAAAACTCTGCCAAATCAAACATGCAAAGCTACCTGCTGTGGAGACCCCTTGTGAATGAGGGAGCAGCTGAAAGTAGCAGATTTAATCACAAATTATTATTTTTATTATTATGTTATAATATAATTAATGATAACCGTTGTGTAAAATTACTTGCAATAACAGTACTTAAAAGCATGTGTCAACTCCTTTTACATATGGGTGCAATAGCTGATGGGTAATATTGCTTATCAGTTGACAGTGAAGTAGACACCCACAAGGCGTTAATTCTAGTTTGATGGTGATAACAGTCGTGAGAAGTGTTGTGAATGTTGATGGATGCACCTCTTCCCCACTCTCGCAGAAGGTTGTGAACAGGGAGGAGTGTTTGGGGCATCAAACAGCAGTTTTCATACAGCTTGGGTTTATTCCACTAAGATCAACTAACACATCATCTTAGCTAAAATGTTGTTTTTATGTAAATATTTTTATGTCAATAAGTGCGCATAAAAAAAACACACACAATGGGCAATATCAAGTTCACCAAAAATTACCAATATCAATATTTTATAGCATATGTCAAAAAACAAATTATCCTGCCAGCCCTAATGGAGCATTGGAGTAACAGATGAAATTATTACTAATTGTACCTAAGTGATACATTTTTTCATTTAATTGATTTGTATTATGAGTGCACATATAAAGTGATGTACAGTTACGTGAAAAAGAAAGTACACCCTCTTTCAATTTTAAGGTTGTACGTATCAGGACATAATAAAAAAATCATCTGGTCTCTGTAAGGTTGTAAAATTAGTTATACATCCTCAGATGAGCAAAATATGTTCCTCTGACTTGATGTTCAACACATGACATATTACACTGTGTCATTATTTATTTAACAAAAATTAAGTCAAAATGCAGAAGCACTGTGTGAAAAACTAAGTACACGTTTACTGCTACTATAGCAATTAAGGGTGAAATTAGCAGCTAGTTGCTGCTAGTCACATGCACTTGATTAGTTGATCATCAGTAAGCATAACCAACTCTGTAAAAGCAGTTTTGGCAGTTTGCTGCTCTGGAAAATTCAGGTGTATGTTAACACAATGCCAAGGAGGAAGGACAAGCTATGATCTTAAAGAAGCAACTGCCCATCAGTCAGGTAAAGGTTATAAAGCCATTTCCAAAAGCTTTGAAGCCCATCATTCTGCAGTGAAAAAGATTATTCACAAGTGGAAAACACTCAAGACAGTTGACAATTTTCTCAGGAGTGGATGTCCTAGCAAATTTACCCCAAGGTCAGACCATGTAACACTCAGAGAAATTTCAACAAACCCCAGAGCTACATCTTGGATTCTACAGGCCTCAGTTAGCATGTTAAGTGTTGAGGTCCATGACAGTGCAATTAGAAAAAGACTGAACAATTATGGCTTGTTTGGAAGGGTTGCCACGAGAAAGCCTCTTTTCTCTAAAAAGAACATACCAGCACGGCTTAGATTTGCAAAGTTGCATATGAACAAACCACAAGACTTCTGGAACAATGTCCTTTGGACAGATGAAACCAAAGTAGAGATGTTTGGGCATAATACACAGCACCACATTTGGCAAAATCCAAACACAGCACATCAGCACAAACACCTCATACCAACTGTCACGCACAGTGGTGGAGGGGTGATGATTTGGGCTTGTTTTCCAGCCCCAGGACCTGGGCAATGTGCAGTCATTGAGTTGACCTCTATACCAAAGTATTTTAGGGTCATCTGTCTGACAGCTAAAGTTTGACTGAAATTGGGTCATACAACAGGACAATGATCCTAAGTGCACCAGCAAATCTACAACAGAATTCCTGAAAAAGAAAAGAATCAGAGTGTTGCAATGTCCCAGTCCAAGTCCAGACCTCAACCCCATTGCAAGGCTAAAAGGTGGCTCAACAAGCTATTGAATCACAGGGAGTAGACAGTGCTTCTGCATTTTGGCTTAGTTTTTGTTCAGTAAATAAGGACATGGTGTAATATGTCATAATATGAGTGTTGTTGTTCATCTGGGGTTGTATTTACTCAACATGTTGTGGAATGAAAACTATGTGGTTCTGCAGTAAATTCATTTAAGGTCTCCAGAACATGGGGAATGGTGATTCCTCTGGGCATTTGCACTTATGGTTTTTCATCTCCCCTCTACAGGTGATAGTTCCTCTCCCCTCCTGGGATCTGAAGACCAAGGAGCCACTGACTTCTGATCCAGAAAAGTATGCCATTGAGACAGAACTGATCTTCAAATACTCACCTTTTAAAAATGAAAAGCAGCTGATGGAGCAGTTCAACAAAATAGAAGGCAGCAGCGGTAAGCATTTAAATGTGTGTCTCCATGTCAAGAGATTAGTTTTTATGGCCATTTGGCAACCTGTTTGAGCTCCATTGGGAATGGTATTCTTGGTATTGTTACTTACTTTTCTGCTGTGCTTTATATTATTTAAAGGTACGCTAGTAATCATCTATAATCTGAAGCTGATGGACAATGGAGAACCAGAGCTGGATGCAGAGACAGACCACCAGGATATACTGATGGCTGGGACACCTGCTGAAGGAGTGTGAGTACAGTTGTTACTTAGTGTGATGTCATTCAGATATTTATCACTTGGGCTCACAGGTAAACTCATATGATTTTGGTGGTCAAAGGTCAATGTGACCTCACACCTGTCCCCTTTTTGTGCCTTCAGTATCAAAAACCTAATGTGAATTTCATCACATGCAGCACAAATGTCCAGTTGGACTCAAGTGGTCAAAGTTCAAGATAACTGATTTCACTGCACACATTTTGGCTGTAACTCAATATTACATTTGCATTCTGTGCAGGTGGTGAGTAAGACAGCCACTGGTTGTGCTGTTTATTGTTAAATTTAAAATACTTATCAGAGGAAAAAAGTTAGATATCTTTATTGGCAAGCTCAGACAGTGCACAAGAGAGGTGAAGAAGAGCGTGCAGGCAGGGTGGAGTGGATGGAGATGAGTGTCAGGGGGGATGTGTGACAGAAGGATAGCAGCAAGAGTGAAAGGGAAGGTTTACAAGATGGTAGTGAGACCTGCTATGATGTATGGTTTGGAGACAGTGGCACTAACAAAAAGACAGGAGAATGAGCTGGAGGTGGCAGAGCTGAAGATACTAAGATTTTCATTGGGAGTGACCAGAATG